>JAODLL010050318.1:0-19482 GCA_026546735.1 Forbesichthys agassizii
CTAATATACTACATATAATACTAATACTAATAATAATAATAATAATAATAATAATAATAATAATAATAATTTAATAGTTGATGTGTTTCCTGGTGTTATTATTATCAAAAGTATTACTATTAATTAGCCTATAGCCTTCATTGTGGCAAAAGGGCCTAGAAATAATAAATCCCAACTGTCACCGATTTTAAGAATCCCGAGGTTTGCTTTACCGAAAGAAGTTGTTCCTGATATCGATCGCCGTACTGTGTGTTTTACATAGGATTGCTTTGAGGGCAATTGAGTGTCAGTGTCTGCTCGTCTTGATGGCGCCATGTGCCTTTTTGGATTGCTAATTTCTAACCGCCTGTCGGCTCCACCCACAACAACCACGCTCCCAGTAGTCAAACAGCCTCCACCTCTGCCGGCTGGTAGCCTTGGGAAATGCGCTACCAACGGCGTCAATGTGGCTGGCATCACGAATGACACTGCAGGTCGATGAGTAGGCATATTTGGATTCTTAGGTATAATTAACCCAGCAGAGACGGCTACAGGCAAACAGTGATCAAAACCAAACTGTTTATGACAATACAGCTTTAGTAATAGAATAATATTAGTACAATGGTCATTGGTAATGACATGAGATTGTGCTTGTGGCATATATCTGCGGAATTGTGAATTGCGGAATCACATTCTTGATAAAAATAAGGACTATGAATGAAAGGGTTTTCAAACCAATGAGAGTTCAGGGGGCGGAGTTTTGTTACGTCGAGCAGCCAGGCAAAGCTATTTCTTCAACTAAAGACCTACTGTCCAAGTCTGTATCAAGTGCTTGTGCTGAGCTGATCGTCGATCGTCTTTGTAGCCTATTATTACACAGATCAAGGATTACAAACGCGGTATTTCGCCGTTGACTGCGGACCAGAAAAGCAAAGGAGGACAACGGTGACAACCATACTCGTAACAGGAGTGTATTACTTTGCGTAAAGTGGCATTCTGCGTTGCCAATAATGCCGGACGGCATTTAGACACAATTCCCGTTTTTTATGTGGGACAAATAGTGTACAGTTGTGTTTCTTGGAGGATTTTGAGATAACGTTTTCTACACAGGAATGCATCCTTCTCGGTTATAGCTCCATGTGAACTTTTATTGTCGAACTCTGCCCAGCGGAATCTGCAACTGGAAAAATAGGGCTTGAGTGAAATCTGTTGTAAATGGATCGCCATTCCAGTTTCATTTCCATTTGGTTTCAATTGGAACTTTGTGCCATGGCCGTTCTTCTCACTAAAGGTAATATTATCCATCAACGGTAAATACAAAATGAGCAAAACTATTTTATTTTACATTTCGTGATTAAAATCAAACGGAAAGGTGAAACACAATCGGTCGGACTTCGGCACGTCGCAGACTACCAGAGCAGTTGCTTTCTCTATTTACAATTATTATCCTAGTGCACAAAAGCGAGACTCGTGTTTTGTGTTATGTTTCAGTCCGACACTGTTTCTCCGTAAAGAAAAGTTTGACTATTTATTTCAGACGTGGCCTAGCCTACACTTTAAAGCACATGACCAAACAAAAAACATGCATTGTTTTAATAGCCCACTGAATGGCCTCTGCGTTGTAATGAATAGCGTACTTGCCGATGCCCGGGTCATTCCCAGAGAAAACACTGATATGATTAATTTGGTCTTCTGCCAAACACAGAATCTGCATATTCAGGTCGAAAGGACAACCAGTGATGTTTTTATTTTTGTATATGCTGGATGTTTAATAGCCAGTTAATAAGACAATTACCTATCCATTTCTATAACTGTACCTTTTAATGATTCTAGCACAAAAAGGCAACAATAATTGAAAACACGAAAACATAAACACACAGACTACAGTTATGCTATCTTCTCCTTTGTATTCAGGGGTTGAACGCTACATAACTAAAATAATAAACACGGTAATAACTAGTTCCGTAAAAGAAAGAGGTTTAATGATAAGGTTAGTGGAAGCTTTTTAGTTGAGACCTCGATGCACCCCGCCCCAAAGCAGCCTTGACCACAAGTAAGCTTGCGTGCAAACTGAAAAAGGAGACTCCAGCGCAGCGCGTATGCCCCCCTTTACGAGTTTCCATTTGATTTTAAATTCATTTACTTTGGCAAATAAGACGCTAATTATAAGTTCCACTGTTCCACTTTTATAATGCAGACAAATTTGATAATTCAGCACGAAAAATGCTAAATTTATTCTAATTTATTAAGTGTAGGTTATGCAAACATGTTTAGTTTATGCTCTGCTGAGTGCAGATCAGCTCAGTCTCAAAATTTCAAAATATGTTTGGATCAAAACGGGTATGACACAATTGGGAAGGAATATGGGTTTTAAAAAGCTCATATTTGGTTTAAATATCAATGTGTATGTGCTGAATGTGCTATAAGAGTGCACTGGGCCTGCAATGGAATTCTCTGTTTGATTACATACATATAACATTACATTGTGTTTTCATACACACACACACACACACACACACACACACACACACACTGTATTGGGTCGAATAACATGTAATATTTCTAACAAGTTTGTTTTTGTGGTTTTCAGGAGAAATACGGTGTTACTGTGACGCGCCGCATTGCGTTGCCACGGGATACATGTGCAAGTCGGAGCTAAACGTCTGCTTCACCAAGGTCCTGGACCCCCTCAACACCAACTCCCCACTCACGCATGGGTGCGTGGACCCCGCCGCCGACGTCTGCGGCGCTCGCTCCAGGGGCGTCGAGGTCCTCGCCGGCATCTCATCCCCGACGGTGGAGTGTTGTCACGACGACATGTGCAACTACAGGGGCCTGCACGACCTGCCAAATGGCAGAGAATCAACAGGTGACTGCCGTCCAAGTGTTTGCGGGGAGGGTGGAAGGCCACTGAACTCGCCCGGCGGTTATAGGGGGTCATACCATACATTGTACCGCTCCCCTACCTCAGCCGAAGCTTGACATGTCCACGCTCTCTGTGGGTACGCAAATGTAACGCGTTCCGCTCCGATTTGCACCCTCAGTGTTTGTGCGCCGCGGGCTTCCTCAATCGCCTCACTTGTTTATGTACGAGAAGTCCTCCACCCCCCGCTCCTTTCCAAACCCCTCTGTTTTTATAATTCCCACCTTTACTGAACTTCAGTGTAATGTCTAATGGTCTCCAGAAGAGCGTCATCGAGGGGAGAGAGCAGCCAGATCACCTTAAGCACTTGGCCCTACATCAGATGTACTTATTTCTTTTTATTGCGTGTGCACCGTGTAATTTTCCCACCGAGTAGGAATGTGCCGTGTAGGGTGAATAGCCCTCTACAGGAGTGAATGTTTGGGGAGTGGAGGTGTCAGTGGGGCTGGGGGTGGGATAGGGGGGGTGTTTGGAAAGGCAGAGGCCAAGAGACAGAGAGAGAGACCAACCTTCATTTGGGCGTTTGTGGCGTGTCATGGCCCTGTCTAGTGCCGTTCATTAGCGTAAATGTAGCATGCTCTCGACGCGGTGACTAATTCTCCCTCTCTTCCTCCCTCCCCTCTGGTGGGTAGACCACAACCGGTACCAGCTGGACGGTGGCAGCCGCAGCCCGGTGACGCGGGTGCAGGACCTGGCATCGGCCAAGGAGGTGTGGTTCCGCGCGGCGGTGATCGCCGTGCCCATCGCGGGCGGTCTCATCCTGGTGCTGCTGATAATGCTGGCGCTGCGCATGCTCCGCAGCGAGAACCAGCGGCTGCGGGACCAGCGGCAGCAGATGCTGTCCCGCCTCCACTACAGTTTCCACGGCCACAGCGGTGTCGGCCATCCCGGCAGCGGCCACTCCCACCACCCACAGGCCAAGAAGGGCCCCGTGGCCAAGCTGGACCTGGAGTGCATGGTGCCCGTCACGGGCCACGAGAACTGCTGCCTGACCTGCGACAAGATGCGGCAGGCCGAAACGTCCGGTGACAAGTTCCTGTCGCTGGTGCACTGGGGGATGTACAGCGGACATGGGAAGCTGGAGTTCGTATGACTGGGTCTCCCCCTCATCCCTTCCCAATCGGGGCTACTTGATTGTGACTATGAACCCTGAAAACGGCCTCTGATTGGTCGGGTTCCCTTCCCCCCCACACAAAAAATCCCAACACAGTTTTTTTTATTTTTTTTTATTTGTTGGTTTAATTTATTTCTAAATGAACACCCTGTTTCGGCCACTGTAACATTGCTGACCGTTGCTGTTTTAGTTCAGTGGCAGGGTGAGATGGGTGGGAGGGGTGTTTGTGTGTGTGTGTGTGTGTGTGGGGGGGGTTGGGTGGGGGGGGTCTGAGATGAGACTGTCCTCATGCGTTGTGGGTTTTGCTAAAGGAGCACTTTACTTGAATATGAAAGGGGAACCAACACACGGTGGCTGTATTTAAACGCAAGAGGGCGGGACAGGCGATGGCGAGGCTCGGCCTTTGCTCCCCGGGGATCCTGGACTTGACACTGAGCACTGAAGGATTCCAAACTTGTCTTATTTGCACATTTGTAAAAACAAAACAAAAGAAACATTTTACAAAAATGACTTGTTCTGAGGTGGAAAAGAAACCAGTTTTGAGTGTTTGACTGCAGGCGGGCACATTCCTTGTGTGCCTCATGATTCAAGCTTGTAAAGATTTTAAAAATATCAAAATATATTTTTTGTCTGAAACTAAATGCTGTGTCAGGTGAATGTATAACATCTCTCTCTGTGATCAGACTATAAGCTTGATTGTGAGTGTGAATGAAAACCACCATTAAAAGTGACCTTTTATTTATATTGTGTGTAATTTTATTGCCTAAATGTACAGTATTGGTCAACATGGTCATGTTCACAAATGCACATTATTGTATTTGCTGGCAGTACGAGGCTCAAACATGTATTTGTCAGGGATACGTGTCTGTGTGTGTGTGTGTGTGTGTCCAGTGAAAGGACAAGTCTTGTTGGCGGTGTGATGTTTCAAAGCAAGTTTGGAGTGTTGGTTTGGTGTTTGGTGTGTGTGCGTGTGCGTGTCCGTAAGTGAGACAGTGAGACCTTGTCTTACAGTAGTGCTGAACATCTGACTCAGTCATTCTTGAACCTTCTCCAGAGGTGAGAGTTTCAACTTTAAGTTCAAACACTTTAACCATTACCACCACCGTACCTATCTGTCACTCAAAGGATTTCTCCTGGAAGTAGTAGTGCTAAATATTCTCAACTGCCTTTTTAATACCAGTAGGGCCTTCAGCTCTCAGCCTCTCTGGATGTAGTACAGTAAAAACACTAAGCCTCTTGGGTGCAGGGTTATTAAGGGGGGAAGGGTCCCCTCCTCAATGTGAGTATGGACTAAGACTTTTAGTTTTTATACTAGACGAGAAGGAAAAATAACCTTTGTTAAACTCTAAAATATACTCTCTGGTTCCTGTTCACATTTATGATCGTTATTGTAAAATACACTTCAAAGGTCCAACATAATAATAAACAACAATGCTGTCTGTGATTAAATATGAATAAAACCTTCCGCTCCGAAGGAAAAGATGGACACGAAACAAAAGACATGTTGAACCCATTCTCGAGGCTGGTTGCATGTTCAACTGACATTTCTCAAACACAATTGTTTTTACTGTTAAACCAAAAGTGAATGTTGATTTTAACCGCAGCAACTAACTGCACACATTTTATTCTTTGAACATCACACAATAGGAGACAACCATTTAGTAGTTTAGCGCTAAACTGAGTCTGACCCGTGGGTTGTTTCCATTAGGAGGACAGGAAAACACTATTAGCAGCTAACCACTTAACGGGAGTTTGCATTAGCAGCGCTCAGCTTCTTCTCAGGGCCTCGACTAGGACTATTACGCTGATAATAATAACAATGTCCTCTCCCTGGCTTGACTAATGTGTTTGTTTTCCTAAGCCTTGTTCTGCCCGGCTTACCCACCTGCCGATCCCACACCATGCGTGACGAGTCCCCCGCACACATCAACAATATCATGATGACACACACAACAAACCGATCCCAATCAATTAACAGTTATGTAATTTAGCACACACCGATTTAGAGCGAGCCACTTAACAGTGAGTGAATGTCCAATCATTAAGGGATCCTGTTGTGTACCGTGTTTTACTCTATATCACAAGCACGCAATAATATACACAGACTACAGAATGCTTTTCTAACATACTCCACTGAGCCATGAGGTAGTTTTTATGCCAGGGAGCACGATTAAAAGCAGAGTTAGTTATTCTCAAGAACGCTTGCAAACTTCAAGCTAAAATCAAAACCACGTCCCTCTGCAGCGCTGTCCCACACATTGAAACGTATTGTGAAGCAAAGCGTAGTACTACGGCTTTATTGTGAGCGGTGTTTGTGTACCTATTTACAGAGCCAGGGCTGTGTAAAAGTACCGGATCATTTTTTCAACGCGCACAGAGAAAGGCAAGATAGCAGAATGTAAGGAGTTATTTGGTGAATTTGACAAAAATTAGTATAAATAGTTTACAATTACCTTGCAATAGCTTACTATACATTTACCTACTCAAAGAACAACTGACCACAACAAGGCATCAATTGAAATGGACAAGCAACTAATCCAAACCAAGCTCAATATTGTACAGAACACATAAGCTCTTGTGTGTGAGTCAACCACCCTGCTACTATCCTTCCTCATATACACGGCAAGCTTTAACACAGGGCCTTTTGCTGTCTCTGCTGGATACAGTGGCACTGTGCAACACTAGGCGGTCAAGCTGTTTGTATTCACATGCACATTTAATGAGATGACGGACTGGCCTCCTTCAAAACAGTTTGTTACAAAACAACTTGACGATTCCCACGTTTCACCTAATATGACCGTTCCCTCACATGAGCAAGCCTACCACACGTTATATCATAAGGCTTATTTCAGATCGACTTTCTTTTATATTCATGCACTGAGAGAGACGTACGTACCTAGAGGCAGTAAGCTTCCCAAAAGCTTGTCTATGGGCTTCTGAAACAATATGCAAACACCCACGAGACGCATTAACACCATGCACACTGAACATAGGTGCACAGTGCACACCAGGGCTGGCTCCTATTAAGCAAGATTAGGCATTAAATTTGATGGAGCATTTTTACAATTGGCTGCGTGCCCCTGTTGAAACCCGGTTGAAACGCATTGCAAAGCTAATAACAAACGGCTTTGTTGTTGTTAACGCGCTTTATGTTCCTATTACGGAGCCGCAGGGCTGTGTAGAAGTACCATTTTTTCAGCACACAGAGAATGGTAAGCTAGCGAAATGCAAAGAAATATTTAGTGGATTTGACAAAAAGTGCTTATAGCTACAGACTATAGGCTGGGTCATTGAAATACGCTAATGCTTATTTTACACTGTCGATATTCCCAAAGCGGCATTTTTATGCCTTGCCTAGAACACCCAGCAGAACATCCAGAGCCGGCACTTGTGCACACCATGCACCCAGGGCGGTGAAGGGCCTTTCCATGACCTTGTACGACTATATGTTAACAGTTTTTTTTTTTCCTTACTGCTCATCTCCTTAGGCATTATGTTGAAGATGTCAGCCTCTCCATGTTAGCTAATTCATCCAAAGGCCGTTCTTATTCTCTTTATTATGGTTCTGCACATCTGTACAGGCACGCAGTGTGTTTAATAACACACGCCGGCACTAAATGAAACAGAAGAACACCACTGCCGCAATTGAAAGCTACTAGTTGACTTACTTGCAGCCTACAGTGTATATGCGTGTGTTTAAACTGTAGGCCTATCTAGCCCTAGTTTGGTCTAAATCCTATTGATATTTGTTTGTATGACATTTCTCAGACACAAATAAACAGAGACATTTTGCAAAACCAACATATGTTTTATAAATTCATAAAATATATGGTAATCTACTATGGCTGCAAATAAACGTTTCTCTCTCTGGTGACATATACTGGAATTAGATGCTGTCTAAATATTTAGCCAAATAATTTCTTTCTAGTGGACAAAACGCAAGACCAGCCCTTGTCTTCATTTACCTTGTGTCCCGTGTAAACATTAACCCCAGTGTGTTGTTAACATTTAGATATAAATCTGCCTCAAAAATAATAAAATAATGTTGGGAATGTTTACAGGATTGACCAGGCCTCTTCAAGCTAAACGTCTCAGTCTGTAAATAGCAAAAAAGGTTTGTTATGGTCCAAAAAGTGGAGTTTGCAAGTGCAAACAGAAACGTCCTTATAGGAGGTGATGGAAAATGGTGAGCGGTCCAAGCTGGACATCTCCCCACATTCGTGACTAACACATGTCATGTTGTTTGTCATAATGCTATACACAGACGCACTGCTGCTCGCGTAATATTCCTTACAGTCAAGACTTTGTATATTTCACAAGTGTATTAGTTCTTTATACGGTATAAAGCCTACTGGCTTGCATTAGGGTTTACAGTATGTTTTAATGGGGTCTGATAAGGGTGGCATTAACGTCTTGATAGCCAGGCCTACCAAATTAACTGTGGGTATCATCTTGCACACACACACACACACACATGCACACATGCACACAGACACACATGCACACATGTACACACACACACACACACACACACACATGCACACACACAGACACACATGCACACATGTACACACACACACACACATGCAGTCACACTCAGACAGCTCTGGGTTGCAGGACCCCCGCACAGCCGTGGGCGCTAACCAGCTGTGGCTGTCAGCTGAGGGTGACAGCCCCCCCACCCCTTCTTCATAAAGATGGATGACAGCACAAAGTCTGTCCTGCCCCTGTGGCCGTTCCTATCCCCTCACTTCTGACATTAACAGCATCAGATACTGTGCATGACTGCTAGTGTTTGTATTGTTATGTGCATGTGTGTGGATGTCCTGCAGTACACTGTATGTGTGTGTGTGTGTGTGTGTGTGTGTGTGTGTGTGAGTATGTATGTGTATATTGTGTGTGCTTGTGGGTGTCCTGTTGTACACTGTGTGTGTGTGTGTGTGTGTGTGTGTGTATGTACTGTATGTGTATATTGTTTTGTGCATGCATGGGTTCCAAAATGGAGGTAGAGCTAGATGAGGTGATCAAAACAGTTGTAGCAACGCCAATTGGTTAAACGCTGTCTAATGATTTCAAAATTCACCAGAGGCCCACCTACGCCTACTACCTTCACCTACGCCCAGTAGGAGGCAACGACTGTTACAGTAACCCTTCCCATATAAGACCATATTCAAGTGAATATTTGGTCTAGTTACACCAGGCTACAGTAACCTACCTTATAATCTGTATCTCAAAGTGAAAAAAAAACATATTTTGCACAAGAATGCTAACAGGATGGACTTTTGCACCTTTCAGGAATCAGAAGAAAATAACATTTGCACTATCATAACCATAAATGTACAGTACATAATGGCGCAAGTAAGTCATACTGAAGATGACAGTTAAATAATTGCATTACTTAATAAAGTAAGCAAACATGTTTTATCCACAACGACTACAGGTCGTCTCCAGCACTACAGCCAGTGTGTGAAGTGTCTCACAGCTCGTTATCATCAGCCTACGAGCATGAGCGCGCGCTCAACAAACGTGCCTGGGACAAGGACAGAGCGAGGCCCAGAGGTGAGCGTGCGCGCCAACCTGTGCGACTTGGCAGTTGGCCAGCCCATCACCGACCAGGGACGCGCACCTTCATTTGACAGGCATAGCCTTTGGGACCGCGCGCTAGGTAGTGTGCATTGTGAAACGCAGAGTCCAGGGATTACCGGCCTGAAAGGAGAGAAGCTTGAGTCTTTCTGCCACCGTCAACTTATCTGAGCAACGCTTAAAGCTGCCCTGCGGATTCCAGAAGGCTGTGTAATGTTACACTGGGGCGGAGTGAGTCGTTCTGCTATACGTGTGGTGGAAAGGCATTAATTTATTACAGTAAAAACATTAAATAGTGCATCAGTAAATATAAAAACACACATTGTAAATATGCAGTGCAGTATACATATCTATTCAGATGAACAGCCTTTGTGTGACCAAATGTTTCGCTCTTTTCATGCTCTCCTCCGGAGGTCCACCATTGTCATGAGAGGATATCAATCATTACCGTTGATTACAACTATAGTCTATACTTGTATGTCTATGTGTATTTTTCTCTGCTGTTTACTCTGGGTACATCAAGTATCTAAGAACAGTGTCCATGTCTGTTTACAGGGGACAGCCATCACTTCAGATGGCCTAGCTGGTAAATGGAAATGATACAATTAACTTCCCCGTCTCACCTGAAGAAAATGAATTTACCTATTTGTTTTCATTTGAGTACTTGCCGAATCACACAGCTACCACATGTTGAGTCTCTCGCCTCAGGAAACATTATTTTTGACAGGGAACCCAGCCCTTTTACCACAGTTCCCAGCCAATGTTAAATGGAGATTGTTTTGAAAAATGTAATAAAAAAAATAATAAAACGGCAAGTTAAATGGCATAATGGTATCGACCCGATCATTATTAGCTAATTATCCAACACATGAGGTCATTAACCTGTCCCCCCAGAACCCCTTCCCACCACCCCAATTTATCTCCCCAAAAATCGCCAAATCACCCCTGCCAGGAACGAGCCCTTCTGCCCGTCACCTGTCTGTCTTTCTGTTCAGTGTAAGGATTCAATAATGTTCAGGGTCAAAGTTCCACTAATTGGTAACTTATTTGTATTGAGATGATGGCATGTAGGCATGTAGGCCTCTGTGTGTGTGCCTGTGTTTATGTTCAGGAAGTAGGGGAACAATAGTGGTCTGGGGGTTCGACTCCTAACTGAAAGCCATAGGTTTGAGCCCTATGTCTTGCTTTATTACTATAACATGTTGTGTTATATTTCACAAGAGACAGGAGAGGTGTTCCCTTCTGTATTTGTTGCCTACGGCAACTACAGCGACATCGACCTCTTGACCTTACAGTGAAACGCCATGTCCGCCTGACGGAGAGATAGGGCAGCGGTCTGGCCAAGGAGAGGAAGTTAACTTCCAAACATAAACAGGTCTGTCCCGTGGGGTTGGCCTCGGCAACGGCACGGGCCAGGCAAAATAAACCTCCCTGCTCTTTGGTCAGCTGGCTCTTGTAGCGAGATAAGCACTAAACCCTAAAGTTAGTCGGTGTGTGTGTGTGTGTGTGTTTGGGGGAGTGGGGGGTGGGGGAGATTAAAGGGTGAGGGTGCACAAGCGTGCATGCATAATAATGAACTATAATGCTCCCCTATACAGAAAGAAAGAAGGAAAGAAAGAAAGAAAGAAAGAACTACGAGAACTGTTCAAAGAGAGAGAGAGAGAGAGAGAGAGAGAGAGAAGACATGGAGGAATGCTAGGGGAGCAGCTCCCTCCCGGCTCTGCCATTCGTCATATGGAGGGTGAGACTGTTTACTACTGGGGTCAAGGTCCCAGGCACGTGTTTACAGGCTTTTTTTTTTTTCCTGAAGAGCCCATTGTTGTTAAAGCACAGCTCTGTTGTCTACTGTGTATGAGATGGCCACACCGAAGATCATGTCTCGCAGCCACACCCCACCCATCCCCACCCCTCCTTCTCCCTCCTGGTCAGAAGAAGCCCATCATAAGCAGATTAAACTGTTCTTCTCGTTTTCAGGTCCCAATAGAAAATGTTTCTTTTGGGGTTTCTTGAGAAGCAGGCATCTGCCACGCTTAGTTATCTGTCCCCCGCGGGGCTCTTTTCCATTTCACCACTGTAAATGTCACTGTTTTTCCATTTAATATGCCTCGGGATGTTTTGCATAAACATAACATTATATTTCCACGGCCAGACGTTTCTATTCCCCAACATGGGGGCTGGGAGCAACAGCCCTGTGTTTCATTTGGGCTCTTTTTTCAATGTGTGTGTGTGGGGAGGGGGGGGGAGGTTATGCTAACCTTTTTAACGTTACAGATTTTTAGATAATCCTCTCTATCCCCCGTCTCGTTTGATTCCCTTGTGGGTGTATAGTGGAAAATCTGTTTACCACAGTTTTGTGTCTCCTGTGTTCACTCATCTCATTTCTCCTATTCTCTCTCCTCTCCTCTCCTCCCCCAGTCCAGCACCCTGTTTGGCAGTTGGACTCTGTCCACAATTAAGAGTGACCAGCCTATTAAGCCTGTCTCCCCAACACTGGACAGGCCACAGCAGCCCGGACCATAGAGAGAGGATGGTAGTGGGTGGGGGTGTGGGGGTGTGGGGGGGAAGGCAGGGTAGGAGCATAGGAGTCAAGTTAGTGTGGCAGTCTGGGCCACACGGACATAATTCAGACCAGAGGGGGAACCTGAGAGCCCCATAGTCTGACAGGAAGCACTGGCTTAACTCCTGTCCCATTTACCCTGACAAGAGTCTTGGCCTGGCCTGGGATAGTTTGGCTTTGAAGGCACTGGGTTAGTCTCTGGGATCAAGACGAGAAAGGTTGAGTGACTGGGTCTGAACTTAGCAGGCCCTGGCTCTACTGCACACATATTGTTATTATTTAATACTTAGCAATAATGTCATATCTTGAAACATGAGTGGAAAATATCCAGTAATGGCATTGGTTTCTGAGCAGTAGTTGGACAGTGTCGTGACTGTTAGCAACATGGGACAGATCTAATCCTATTAAAATAACATGCAGAACTAAAAGTTAGCACTGCATCTAGGGATCTACAGTCATAGCTCCAGCAACAAGCAAGGAACTTATAAAGGTGTTGTTGGCGTACGACCAGTGGTTTCATAAATGTCAGTAATACAACTATATCTGTCCCCTGTGTGTTTAAATGCGCTCCTATCAAACTCGTTGCAAATCCGCCTTGTAACTTTGTGTTGTTCTATATGGTGGATTTTAAGTGGCTTGGATTTTTATATGTTGGAAATCACAGCTTGAATTTCATTTCTACATGGTGTGTTTCAACGCGTGGTCATAAACACGCTAATAGGCCTACACCCAGGCAGTGCATGACACTTCACCTCTATCTATCTGGAATAGATAGATAGATAGATACTGGCGATAGATTAAAACACTCACTCCAACTCTTTCTCGTGCACACACACAAACACACGTCTACATACACGCTCGTTCAGTATAGGTACACCTAGGGCTGGGCGATATACCGATATTTAATTTATATCGGTATATTTTCAAAAAAATATATGAAATTTGACAATATTGTTTATATCAATATAGTTATATTATGTGTTCATTCATAACTTTTTAGATGTGTTGGTCTCTCCCTCCATGCCTGCACTTGGCCTGAGTGGAGTCAGTGCGTTCAGAGTGTCACAGGGGCAGAGACACAAGAGTAGCCAATGAGAGAGCAGATACTGAGTCACATGCTCCATTTCCGTTTATGACAAACAGATATAGGTAGCCAGCTGGTATTAGGTACCCTGTAATCAAAAACAAATGTGGATTAAATTGAGGAAACTTATAGCTGCAAAATTCACAACTCCTCTGCTATGGATTTAACCACGTACAACACGGTGTGTTGTACGTGGTTAAATCGCCCAGCCCTAGGGACACCTGATCAAAAAGAACCAGTGTGAAAGCGTGCGTGCTTGTGTGTGTGTGTGTGTGTGTGTGTGCGTGCGCTGTCTTGTAAATTACATGATATGCTCACAGTGAACCAAGAGTTGTGAACAGAGTGTGTGAGAGAGAGAGAGAGAGAGAGAGAGAGAGAGAGAGAGAGAGAGAGAGAGTTATATGTTGGCCGTTGCTTGTCGTTTTCTCCCTGCGATTTCCAGGAATGCATCCGTCCGCCGTTCTTTCTGCATTTGCGCAAGGCTGGGCACATGATGTCATCTCCGCTGAGTTCCAACACTATGACGGTTCCTCACCACCAACTGCCTCCTCCCCCTCAACCGCCCCCCCCCCTTCCCCCTTCTTTTAGCTGGGAGCCTGATGAGTGCTCCGCGGCCCATGGGGTTGATGTAGTGAAGTTGGCTGAAAATTCCTCTCTCTGCATTTTCCACTAAGTGGCCGTTTGGTAGCATACCCAGCCATGACCGTATTGCCACTCGAGGGCTTGTACAAAGACTTGCGCATACACGTACATCGTCCAACTGGTCGTTGGTGTGCCATCGGTGTAAGACACTGGGTTTCCATGTACACGTGCAATATGAGAAATACAACCACTCGCACTTAAACTGACTTGAAGGTACTTAAATGTGTGTGCGTAATGCGTGAATCTCTGCAGTTTGTTTATGTTGTATGCAGTATTGGGTTTTGATGCATAATGTCTGATTGTGCATCCCCATGGATATATGCGAGGGGTTGGGTTGGGGTGTCCGGAGCGCACCGGCAGGGGATGGGGGAACTAAAAAAGAGCTATGCGGTGGAGCATGGCAGCAGCTCTATAAAAGTGCTAACAGGAAACAGATGATGTGTGATCTGCGCTGACAGCCATGCTTCATCGACGCTGGGCTGCGCGCTGACCACAGAGCCTATCCTCTGTGTGGAAGCGTCCAAATTAGATCACATTCAGTGACGCACTCTGCTCATAATGTTTTACGGTCCCGGATCAACTTCATCAATACGAGTCCATAAAGGATAGCGCTTTGTGAAGCGGTGTCATGGATCATGCGTCAAATTGGGCGTCTTAAATATACTGTACCCTAGGCTAATGTCCAGGCCATCTCGAACGTGTAGCGTATGCAGTGCGGAATTCATCTTTTTCCTGGCTACACCTGCTTTGCATGTATACGGCAAGTCATTTTCTGTTTACCGGTAGCTTGGTTTAAAAATAAACATTGATAGTTTATGATCCATTTCTATGTAAAAGTGCTATGTGTGCAAAAATGTTAATGGAAGACTCCGCAGAGTATAGCTTACATTTACGCACTGCTATCATTCCGTGTAGCTGGTTTCTTTGATTATTATGGAAGCGTAGTGTTGCAGAATATGCTCTGCATTCTATGTTGCCTGTCTGTAAGTCTAAAATTAGTTGATTTTGCCTGCACACCTCAGGATTTCAATGCAACCAATAAGCTGTTGTTACAGAGACCATGAGAGGTAAACTTGACTTCGGCCCGTGTTTTGAGCTAATGTGGCTGATTGGCTTAGTTCTCCGTGGAGGTTGTACGTTGTAGAAAATTGTGCTAGACATTTTAGATATTATATTTTAGCTATATATTATATATAATGGTTGTGTTTGAGAGAATGCTATGTGATTGCTTAAAAGTAAACAGACAGAAAGAGAACACCAAGTACTGAGCAGGACAGGAGAACCAAGTGAAACAGGCTATCTCTCAGGGCCAATGTGTGGTAGATTTGGTTGCAGGGACGTCAGCTCTGCCTGACAACGCCTTAGTTACCAGACAGGCATGAGAGGTCATCAGCACCCAGTGGATAAAAGATTATGTTTAACAGTTTAGATATGCTCACAGGAGCTTAATTGTGTGTCACACTATTGTAGGGTTTAGGCTGTCTGATGCATAACAAAGTGCCAGAGAAGCAGATAGACAGCACTCTGTTCTCTGACTTTCAAGCCACCAGGGTGCACCAGGCAAGGTGTTGAGGCAGGAAGGGTGTGTTCACAGATATCTCCCCCAGCAAAGATGCCCAGCAGGAGGAGAGAAACTGCGTGGTCTTCAAGGATTGGGAGAGAGGTCCGATGACACTCAATCAAGATCAGATTGGGAGAAACTGTCTAATATATTATTAGTGGGCCGAGGGAGAGGCAGCACGCAGACTTCATGAACTGCTGATATATTGTTATCGGTCAGGGAAAGAAGTGGCCCATAGCGCTATGGATTGTATTTGTGATCTACCATCATTATATTAAAGCTGATTTTGTTAAACTTAGACACATTGTTTCCTCCAATTTATACTCCACAAACGAACACGCTGGAACTGGAGTGAGAAGACACCACTTTTTTTCCAACAGCACACATAACCCCTAGTGGTCACATGGTTTGAACTAGTAGCTCCTTACTCCTTGAGGTACTACATGCTCTCACCCTCTTGCTACACACAAAGATTGGTTCAAATATGTCAATGCATTCAGGAGTATTGAGCGTTCAAATTGTTCTGATGGAATAGCGCCCCCATAAGGCCGACATGCACCAAACTCTAGACGCCTCTTCCTTGGGGTCCGGCAAAGAGGCATACCAAGTTTGTTCACCATATGACTAACAGTGGCCACGCAGTGACTTCACTTCCTGTTTGGTGGCATCGACACCAACTTTGAGTGGCTGTATCAGACGGATTGTTTTGTATTTTGAAATTATTTTGATAATTTAAGCTATTTATGGTCCCCTGAACAAAATGGCATAGGTGTGGTATCAATAGGTTGAATGGTTTAGGAGGAGTACAAAATATTTTTGTCATTAGTATAAATGCAAAGTTAACATCTCCCTCTACTGGACAATAATGGAAATACCAGGCAGTGTGACAGTTCATACAAACAGGCTACATTTAGAATACTGACTATTCTCTGGTTTGCCAAAATTCAAATGCTCTGCCAGAATATTATCAATTTTACTTGCGCCTGCCCCGAAACATAACATATGATGGTAGGGGACACATTTAGAATATCGCCTTACTCCGAATGCTAGTGGAATATATGACGTGTTTATATAAATGCAGTGCTGGCATATCGTTATACTGTAACCATGCCAGTCACTAAGGAGGTGCTCCAACTCAACCAAGACACTGCATGTGTCACTATTCCTGAGACGATTATTTGGTCTCTCAGTTTGGTTTGGTTCTCTCTCTCTCTCTCTCTCTCTCTCTCTCTCTCTCTCTCTCTCTCTCTCTCTCTCTCTCTCTCTCTCTCTCTCTCTAATTACCTCTCAGCCGTGAGGGAATGATGTGTTTTCTGGCATGTCATAGCCTGCTCTTCCCTGATGGACTGTCACAATACACACATGTTCCACACAGTATATAGGTCTGGCGGTAGGAGCTCTGTCCTGCTGCTACATCACTCCATGCCCACACACACACCTGCTCACACACATGCATGCACGCACACACACATAAAACGCACCCTCCACAAACAGCAGCCCAGTGTGATTTTAAATGAGCTCCCAAGCAATTTGCTGTGCCACCGCTTGTCTGTCTGCCTGTATCTATTTGTCCCCCCTCCATAATAAGGGTCTTATTGGCTGTCAGGGAGTGTGTGTGTGTGTGTGGGTGGGTGGTTGGGCGGCAGGGAGGACTGTAACCCCTGGGTACGGCTCTCATCACTCGCCGTGGCCCTTATGCTGAGCATGTGTACGTGTGTTGTCCCTGTTGTGCTTGTTTGTTTGTGTTTTGTATGTGTTGTGTTTGTGTTTTGTATGTGTTGTGTGTGTTTGTGTTTTGTATGTGTTTGTGTGTAAAGCAGTGTTAAATTTGGCAACAATTTTAGATTTACTCTTTAGACGAAAATGCTTAATAGTTTTATTCAAATTAGTCATTTTCATTCTAAAAATGTTGTCTATTTTAGTTGAAGAAAATAGAATAGAGTTTCCGTCAATGAGAAGTCATTAAATTTTCGTCAACTGTTAGTCAAAATATTTTCTTTTTAAACAAATGCAAAAGTAATACTGGTATGGACTGTTGCATGCAAACTACGGTAAATGATATATGCATGCATATGAATTTTTTATTATTTTTATTATACCACTAACGTTTTCTTCTCATCTTGTTTCGTCAAAGAAAATACATCTTAAATTTAGTCCTTGTTTTTATTATTAGTGATCTATTTTGTATTGTTAATGTCTCGTTTTAGTGATGGGGAAAAAGGGTCGTTGACAACAAAAATAAGTGAAAATATTTCGACAACGAAATAAACAATGGCGTAAAGGGTGAAATGTCGCTCCCCTCCTTTCAAAAATCAAATGCAGAAGTGCCGTCCATTGGAACCTCTCTGTTAACATTGTCTCTGGATAGATGGTCAGATAGACAGGCAGACTAAACACTGCTAGGCTCCCTCTGATTGGAATGCCCCCCCCCTCTCTCCCTTTCCATCCACATACCCCCCACCCTGTCTCTCCCAGGCTGACAGTCTTCCCTCGGTCTGCTGCGACAGGACCATCTGACAGGGCTGCAGAGGCATCATTAGCGCTGGCCCTCTGACACCACTCATCTAGGTGCCTGCTGTCCTCCGCCTCTCTGTCCAGCTCCAGGCCTCTTCATCAGCACAGCATGCCCCCTCCCTCCCTCCCTCAGCCTCTGCCCGTTACCACTGGCCCTGCCTGACAGCCGGCTGTCCAAGCGCCCAACCCCCTTCCCTCTTCCCTCCACATAACATCACAAAAACAGGACCTAATTTCCTCCTAGACTCTGTGCAAATCTGCGGTGCTTCCTGCAGTGTGTGCATCTGCCGGGCTCAGCATGAGGTCATGTCAGCAGTGGATGGGATCTGTGGCGCATCTTAGAATGGGAATTTGTCTGTAACATAGTGTAACATTGGAATTGGTCAGTAACATTGTAATATTGTGTGTAACATTTGAATTCGTCTGTAACAGTGTGTGTACATACAGAATAAACAGTTGCTACGTTTTGAGGTTGAGACTGTAAAAGTGCGTTAACACACTACTGTATGTTCCATGTTAACCGATGGCTTAGTGACATACTAAACGTATAAATGGTCAAATAATGACCATCTTTAAATGCACACATCACAATTTGTTTCTGGAGTATGTGGTTTATATCCTCGCAAGTCAATCCTGATCTTGTGAGCTTCAGTTTGACTTTGCCTTGAGAATCAGCCTGGAGCTTGGAAATCATGGGGTTTTAAACAAAGTGTGTGGCCAATCAGCATCGCTATGGCCGTGGTTTGCGTGACGAATGCGACTTGAAACTCTAAAAAAAATAAATAAAAAAAAACACTGGCTCTACAGAAGTTAATATATATGCAATATATCATCAGTTTTATTATAATTAGAAGAGCAAAGGCTTTTCCCAATGGAACATGTTTCCACTCTTCTCCCGACGTTTCTCCTGCAAGAGAGGTTTTAACAGGCTTTGCTGCATGGTTCACAGGTTCGTCCAATCACCGGCCAGGTTTTTTAAAGCGCCTGGCCTTTTTTAAACACGACTCCCCAGATGGATGGGTCAGGCACAGATATATGGCACGTCAGGTTACGTGGTTTAATTAAACTCACGTCACTAAAAAAGTTGTTTAAGCTTTAAACTCTGGTAGCATGTGTCATTTCCCTCCTTGTGTGCACACCGGTCTCTACCCTCGCTATGAGCTCGGTCAGCAGGGCAGCAAGGCAGGGAAGTAACTGATTACATGTAATCAGTTACCAACTAAAATAGTGCAATCAGATTACAATTATATTTTCTAAATTAGGTGATTACTTCTTGGACTACTGTACTTTGCAGGACGTTTGCAGAAGAAACATGAATACAATAATTGGATGTTCTCTTATTACTAACGTCAGTCAATAATTGAAATAAAATCATACCTTAATCTGGTCCCATGCACAACATAAACGTCACATCACAAAAATAGAAAAAATTGGCGTGAGTTGTCGCGGAATGAGTGGATGAGGCGGCAGAAACCAAGCGCAGGTTGGGTTTAACAATTAATTTAATTATCAAAAGATAGCATGC
>JAODLL010050329.1:0-19480 GCA_026546735.1 Forbesichthys agassizii
GTGTTTTAGTATATATATATATATATATATATATATATATATATATATATATATTATACAATACTGGTGTGATGAGGAACATACTGCATGTTCTACAGTATAAAGAACACATTTTAAACACTTGTTTAAATGGAAAGTAACTAATGAGCTGTTGCTGTGCATTGTCTTTTCCAGGTGTTGTTTATCTAAATGACATACTCTTTGAGACAATCACTTAAATACTCCAAACAAAGACCACAATATCAACAAACATGTGTCATTGCACATATGTGTAAGTAGAACTGAACTGAAAAGCTATCACACATGTCCCATTAGCGCTAGCTCTTAATTATTTGTCAGTTGGAACGCGTGTCTGATTAACTTATTTGGCCACTGCGTTTGGCTGCCAGACATCGTGAACCATATTTTTAACATTTCATATCAAGTTGGCTCAGCTTTGGACATCAGACGCATTGTTGTCAGATTTAGAACAATCATCTTAGAAACACATCTAGCGACAGCTTATAATAACATCTGTCTTTTCTAGGCCAGTGTTCCGTCTGGCTGTTTACGTTGGGGTGTGTGTGGGGCCTGATAATGTTTTTGCACAAGTGTGCTGCTGTGTAGTTATTTTTATTTATATACAATTCTATTGGTTTTACTAGATGCTTTGATCCATTGTGAACCTTTAAGGAGCATGTACAGGTTCAGCATTTTGCTCAAGGATGTTTATACTTGTTGTGGTTCAAACTATTATTTTAGTAATAAAAAGTTATAGACTTTGGAAATGTGGCTATGGCTTAACACTGCACACGAGGCTGATGTGTAGTGGCAGCAAAAGTGCTGACAAATAAAACACAAGCTCCATTATTAATGAATAGTGCATGAAACGAGGGCCGTGCGTTTACCTAATTAAACAGCATCAAATATGAATGACAATCAATTACTGTCACTGTTATAGGCTAGCTTAGACACCAGCATTGTGACAGAGACGTATTTCCCTTTTAAGTTCTAGTAGCTAATCTAAATAATTTGGTTTCTTAACATAAAGGTTATTACCTGCAACTCATTGTTGTTTACTAAACTAGTGATATTTTAATGTAGTATAATGCAATATAATATTGTTTTAAAATATTTTATTCATTTTTATTTACGGTTTTGTTCTGTTATGCTCTTTGTCGTGTGTTTGTTTCGCCTCTCTGAATGTCTAGGGTGTATAAATCTAATCTACCAAATGCATTACTCCACTCACACAGCCTCCAGCTCAGTGTAGCCACTCATAAAAGCCCAATATTTCAGCCATATTGATTCCTCCAGCAAAATTGGTTCGAGATGTGAATGTACTGCAGCACTGTACGCTGAAATGTTTTGCAGCCTTGAGGGGGAAAGCAAGGGTGACCTTGAATGCTCCCTCCCTCTCTTAATTTCATATCAGTTTTTGTCATTCTGCCTCTGAGCAACGGGTTTCACGTTTTTTTGTGTGTGTGTGCGATATCCTCACATGCTAGAACTTGCTTGACCTGTAGTGCACTGTACAGCACAGTACATTAATTTGACCTGCATTACACCCACCTCCTCTCCAGTCGTTCTCTGAGCAGAAAACATTTGGATTTGTTCCTAACTTTTGATTGAAGGAACAGTGTGTCGCTCCCGCTTGGTCTCGGGTTCAGATAATTTATAAGAGGGCTGCAGTGTTTTCATTCATCTTTTTAGTCTTTTCAGAAAGAGTTTTCTCACATGGAAACTGAAAGCCTGTATAGTAGGCTACATGATCCATACTTTTGCTGCAAGCCTATATTCCCAATACCAGCAATATTCAAACTGTGAGTCAGGACCCACAGGTGGGGGGGTTGCACAATTTCCAATAGACTGAAGTGAGTGAGACCATAGATATTTCAGAAAGCTATTGCGATCTTCTCAATTAAACGCCTTTGGTGCACCGTCTCGAGTTATTCGACCAATCATAATCAAGGTTTTTCATCGTCATATTTTCCATGGATGAAAGACACTTTTAACGGTAGCCTACAGCAAATTGGCACAAGTTTTGAGGTAAGCTAACAAGGAAATATGCTATTTAAATGAACGCAAGCTAACTAGCTGCTAAAATACAGTTAACTTAGGTACCAATTATCAATGATACCGCATCAATTATTCCCCACACTAATAAATGGAACGCTTGCCAGCTACCAGTAACGTCTGAATTGTCTATTACAATGTAATTTCAGAATCTGAATAATTTTACTGAGTTAAGGCTAACTCCCCGTATTCGTATTGTCTGATTTGAATGGCCGCCATTGTAAGTTATGAGGGAAATACAAGGCATCTGCTACTCGCTGCTGGATTTATGGCAGGAAAATAACACTAGACAAAAGGTATTAAGTTACTTTATAAGTAGTGTCAATAAATGTGTTGCTTTGGTTACCTTATAAACTCACAAAATGTTTTATCTGCCCTATCCTGATGCAATCCCCTCATGTGGCCCATGAGGGGATTGCATCCTTGACCACCCTACATTAGTTAGCTCAATATAGTGTATAACCACTATACGAATCAAGTCAACATATTACTGTAAATATCTTATTATTAACTGTAGATATCATGATATAGCCTGGTTGTAAATGTAATGTAGTAATGTCTAAATGACATAGCTCCCATAGCTCCTGTTAGTGATAATAATGGTTGGGTATGGTACTAGTCACATTTGAACCCATACCGGTAGGATTACCTGGAATTTGGAGCCAATAGTCTACCCAACATTTTTGTCTTTACTTTGTCTAACAAATGTATTTTCAGTTCACCGCATGGACGCATGTGGGCGTGGCTACTATTTTGTTGTGCAAAAGTCCGTATGCCAGAGTGTCTTGGAATTAGCGGCATCCTAAAATTCTATAGAAAACCTTCGCCATTGACTTGACACATTGAACATTAACCAAGCTCTTATTGATAATTGGCGACAATATGTGGCCCACCTACAGTTTTGCAGTTTTGCATTTGAAGGGACATTCCTTAATGTGGGCCTTGCTGTTAAAAATAGCATTGGTTTGAATCAGGGAAAGAATATGACCCCTCCCACATCTGAGTGTTGAGTGGCTCTCTACTCCCCTCCCTACAGTTCCCACTGCCATAATACAATCGAAAAGTTTACATTTAATGGCAATACTTGAGAACAGCGAATACAAGTTGCTGTCTAAACAGCTGTTGACGCTCTTACAGTTATCCACATACTGGAAATGTTTGGCTAGCTGTGAGGCAATGTTACAGTGGCTCCAATAATCACTGCAGCAGCTACTGTACACTTTCGTTTAACCCACTTAGCACTGACAATTGAGATATCACTGCTACTATTGGCCATTTGCTATTGGGTGGCTCCATGCATTCTCGAATAACCACATTTGTTCTTGACAGCTATTAGTCTTGATACGTGTCAGCTGCTGTGTGCCTGTGTGTGTGTGTGTGTGTGTGTGTGTGCGTGTGTGTGTGTGTGTCTGTTTGTGCGCATGTGGAAAGTACATTTTTGCTACTTCTCTTTGCTGTCATGTCAGCATGTCCTTACAGTACATTTGTGTCAGAAAGGGTCCCTATAGGTTCAGCAATGGATGTACACATCAATGCTGCACTGTTCCCCTGTTCCAACTTCAGTGCAGGCACAAACAGCAAAAGAGTACAAAGTGCATTTTTTAAAGAAACCGTACGTGATTGCCATCAGCTCTGGTATTTGATAGTCAGTTGCTAGGTTGTATTGAATAAAGAGAAAAGCACTTACACAGTACAACAAAAAGTATTATGCACTGTATATAATTATTTTTCAATCAAGAATCCAATCATTGTATGCCTACTTGATTTTGCATTGAGCAAAATTTCTCAGTTTGACATTGAACTGTAATAGACCAACAACATGACACCTAATTTCCGTGGAAGTTTGTGGAAGGAAACAGGAAATCGTCCTCCGCAATTTCAAGGAGCAGGAGCATAGAGAAAAGTTCCACCTGATGGAAATAAATTGGCTGGGGAAGTCTGTTGAGCCGGGGTCTCTAAAGACAGAGCCAGCTTCTAAATGGCTCAATTTAGCTTTTGTTGAAGCCAGGAAGCGGCGCAGGTCACTACCCCACAGCCTGCAACAGTGAAAATCAATAGGTAGTTTCAGAACAAGGGGGCCTATTAAAACAGAGCCTTTTTTCTCCAGGTATTGGGATGACACAAACTCAGGGAAATCATTAAGCTAAGCTCAAACCGCTGAGCACGATCTGGTCCCTTTTGACCCCGACATGCATTCTTTCGCATCCTCAGTTTGATCTGTAAAGATAGTGGACTGCCATTGCAGTGGAGCAGGGGCTTCAAATCCCACCTAATGTGGAATTTTCAAGATAATAGCCATTAAACAGTGTGAGCCATACAGGAAATTCAATAAGCTCTTGTGTTCCAGATTCGTCCAGACTGACAATTGAAACAAACCAATACACAATCAAATACATCTGCAGTGCGATTATAGTATAGACCACGCATGCAATACAGTATGTCGGAAAACACTAATATTTAGCACATACAGTATATACTGTATATATATGTTTCTTCCCTTTATTTCTCTCACTCTCAGCCTCTCCCTGCCTTTACTGTGTCAACCATGTGCTTTAAGAGCCAAAATGACCTTTTCCTTTTTATGTGTTGGACCGTAATAGCAGACAGTAAAGTCTGAAGGCCATCAGCGTTGCACAGCGGAGCCATAGCCACTGTAGTAAAACCCAAATAATGTTGTTGACCCAAGGCCGCGTGGCCACACACTTATTTGGTTCACCTCCCAGCAGACTGAGATACAGCAGCAGGTCGAAAAGGACAACGCCCGGGAATGGGAGCGTTGTGGATGTCTCCAGGTTGTTTTGTAAGGATCATTTGCAAATGTGCACGTCGTTGTTTCATGCAATATTTAGTCCTACTGTTGTGTATTGTGACTTTGTTAATTTTTATTTCAGCTACAGGGTTTTCATATTTCAATGTATAATTTAACACCAAGGGGAATTCATTCATGAGTTGCTGTTGCATATTTTAATGCTGTTGTATTTTCCAGCTGTTGTTTCATTTTGTGTAAAGTGCATCAAAACAAAGTAGCAAATATATTGTAACTAGGGCAAAACATGATGACACAAACACACAAACCTACTGTTCTTTGTGTACCATATGTGTCTTTTGAGTGCGGACGTGTGCTGGAGCACAAACACAAAGGCACCAATGCTGTGTTTGCTTCTGGTGCAAGGTGAAAGAATAATTAATATCATGGCATGTGATATTTATCACATGAATAAGATGTAGGAAGATCTACTTTTAACCTTTTTAGAAGAACCAGAGCCATGGAAATAAACAGAGATACGCCAACAGAAGTTTGAAATTGTCAACAGTCACATATGGTTCATGGAGAGGCTAAAATAGTTCCCGGAAGTGCTTGGTGGGCAGTTTGAATATATATGTTTGCAGATATATAACTTTATATAAATGTATAAGTTACTTTTAGTATTTAGGCTAACTTCCAGGAACTATTTAGAGGCTCCACGATCCGCCATCGCACCAAAAAACGGTTAATTGGAGTGAACGGAGATGGTATAACTTCTTTCCATGGCTGTGGTTCATCATCCCTCCTAAGTTACTCAACCTCAACTTATTTGAGCAATACAGTGAAGTATTGATTTATTAAGGAGAATAATGCGGGATGTTGCTCCCCTGGTTTCCAGCTCATTTTATCCTGGTTGAGACGGTGGATATTGGGGGGAAGGGGGGGGTTGGTTGTCCTTGAAACATCTGCTAATCACCAACCTGCACAAGAGTCTGAATCCCCTGAAATGCCTCATTGTGCTGCGGTGCATCGGGAGGGTGTCTTTCATGCCAGCAAATCTGGAAACGACTCAGGAGAAGCGCTGGAAACCATAGCAGCTGTCAGAGTTTGGGGGGCGTAGCGCGAGTGCGGCAGGAGAAGGGGTGGCGGGTGATCGGTCGGCGTGGGGGACTTGCCAAACAACGCCTGGCGCTGACTTGGGTGTAGTGCGTAAAAACAAGGTAATCAGAATCTGATCGTAATTAGACCAGATGTGTCCACATTCTGGCTGTACATGATCCCAGCTCTGTGTACATTGTGTAGTACACGGAGAACCATCTCTCACTTGATTCCATTTAAAAAGTTGAAAATATAGATAAGAGAAAATCTGACATTTTGTCCCACAAATGGCCCCAATTTGTTACTACACATGTGTTCAAGTGTGTCCTCGTGTTTGAAACCAAAACAGCATGGTTTCTCTAACAGCTGCAAAACAATCTCTGATTTATTTTCCCATTAAGAAGAGAACAGCTTTGAGGCTGTCAAAAAACACTCTTTGAAAATATACTACTACTAGTGCAACAACACATACAGTATCTTAATTGCAGACTATAGCGAGAGACGGAGGGAGAGTCTCGTAACAGGCTTAGAACACTGAACAAGACATTCTTGGAACAATATTCGTTTTAAGTTGAGGGCTTGCCAGAGTACACAACCAAGTCACTGCTGTTTAGTTTTGAACAAAGACAAATGAGACTCTTTAATCATTGCTTGCAACTTTGAAATATACTACCATCTACAAAGTGGATGTTTGAACTATCCATGGCTGTAGTTCGAAAAAATCTAATAAATGTAAGCTGGCATCATTAAGTTTGACCCCATTCACTCATCAACACTAATGTTTACTAAAGTTCAACAGGAAGAAATTGCTCAAACTCATTGCTACATTACAACGGGTTTGTGTAAGTTTTCCAATTGCTTGTTAGGCATACTGTTTGCCACAAGCAAGATATCCCATGCTGTACAATGTCTTCACTGAAAGCATTATCCCATGCTTAGAGTTGACAACAGTAGGCACATCAAACAATGTGAAGTAGATATTTGCAGAAGCCCCTGCAGAGTCCAACACAGCCCTGTGTATTGATAACATTGTGGTTTTTGAACCACCTTTTGTGTATTGACAATAGCGAGATGTCCATTTGGCTTAATATCCAATGCCGTCTGCTATGTTATGCGGCGCAGTGTGCATTGTCACAGGGCCCGTAATGGCTCTGCTGGGACAACAGCAAAGTGCTTCTTCAGCGCTCATTAATGGAGCAAATTAAACAGGCTCTCCCTCTCCGGCGCCCCCTGCCTCCATTGCCATCCGGCGCTCCATTGTTCCTTCACACAGGGTCAGGCTTGCAGAGCAGTAATTGTATCAGCCTTGACCCTCTTTTTTTCTGTTTTATTTAGTCACAGAGACCTGTTCTTTATTAGGCCAGGCCCGTCCCTCGGGTTTGAAAAGCCCCCTTCCCCTGCGCGCCCCCTATTGCCGTACCCAGGGACCGCCCGCCTGCATGCCTGGGATCAATACACCGCTGTCGTTAACTGGATTTGTTGCTGTGGTGATTACTTATGAGGCACACCAATTATAGTGTGAGGCGACGAGGCTAGGGTTTTAGGGCTGTGGGAGGGGAGGGGCACTTTCACCCACTCCACCCCCGGACAATGTCAGGGGTGCAAGCCCCCTTTGATTGGAGCCCCGAACAGGCAATGAGGATCCATACGGTCTGTGTAATTTGTTCAGCCCAGGGCGTGCGCGAGTGTGTGTGTGTGTGTGTGTGTGTGTGTGTGTGTGTGTGTGCGCGTGCAGGAACAGAAAGGTCACAGGTCATGGGTGAGTGCGGGGGGAAGGGGCACTTGACCACTGTGGACTCCTTGTCATGTTTTGCCCTCATCCTTCGGTGTCAGATTACACCTGGAAGGTGTTGTGAACCGCTGCGCTGCTGTGGTTAAGGCAGTGGTGCCATTACTGCATGCCTGATAAATGGCATCAATTGCTGTGTGTGTATGCATGTGTGTGTCTATGACAGTAACTAATGTTAATCACTATGTCCAGCTTTGCCACTGGGCCTTATTGTGGGTTCAAATGGGACAGTAATGGCCGTTGGGGTGCCTAGGGCTCTCCGGTGACGAGACGGTTGTCTTTCCCAGCGGGATCAGGGTGCCCTCAGTCTGGCGTCAGGTCGGGGCGCCCTAATGTATCATTGGGAAGAGACTGACTGGAGGCTCTAAATCACGTTCCATTCCGGGGACAATTTAGGTGAAAACTCCGTTGTGTATTCCCATCAATTGATTTTTTGCTGTAGCACTCAACATGCCTGGGTGTGGTTGTCTATTTAAAAGGGAATACCACTCAATTTCCATTTTGTCTGTTTTATTTTGCTGGCCAGGCACTCATTATTTGTGAGACATTTTCTTCTGCATTAAAATACAAATATGAACATTTTCATTTGATCCTCTGACATCACACTCTTGCAGCTGAAAGTAAATTGCATGTTTTACCTGCATGGGTTGGTGTGGTTGTCAATGCATATCTAAACAAAAAATGAGATAACTTTTCTGTCCGTTCCACTTCTATCTCTATAGAACAAATAATTTAGTCTTGTTTAACTATGGCAGCAGGAGACAACAGATGCTCACTAATACAGACAAACCATTCTAGACCACTGGGGTTGCATATTTTAATATTGGGGCTAATTCTCCCCCTGACCCCAACACCACCTGGTGGTTCTGTAGGTGAAGGACGTAGCAGACAATTTGACATTCTTTTGGTGGAATATCGTTTTCCTACTCATGACTGAAGCCAACCCGCACTGGCGTCAAGAACATGGGGGCTGATATAGGCTCGATGTTGGGGGAGAGGAGCCGTAGTAGTAGTTTATTTCTGAGCTCCTTTCCAATATTGAGTGCACAGTTGAGAGGGTAATGACGACTTTGTTCTGAGAATAAGCAGAGTAGCCTATAAAGAGCAGGAACAAAGACAACATGCTACACGGTATGCATAAAATACAGAAAATAATGTATTCGTATCTCTTAGGTCTATTGTTTCAAGCATTAGCTACAACAGTGTTATGCTATCTTGTCGGTATGGTTACAGTATTTTAGCATTTTCGTTTGAGCCATCAGTTTACTTTTAATTAACAAACAACAACAGATACGTCAACATCACAGCCTTCCACAGTAAACAACCACGTATTGCATACTGTATATAAATGACTGAAGACTGAACGATTAGTGACATTGAGTGTTAATCCATGCCATATTAGCATCTACTCCTTTTTCCTGATAAATGATTCAGATCTGTGCAGGAGACTCATTACATATTCTCCAGCACATATCTGTGTGTTTTCAACAAATATAGCTGCTATTGGAATTCCATGGTGAGGATGTCTTCTATTGTAGCTATGGAAATCATGTTCTACTGACTCTACTCTAAAGCATTCTAACTCGTTCCCCGTCTCTCATTACAACTCCTTTCAGAACAAAGTAGAAGGTTTATGAGGTTCATGACCATCGACTGGGCTATCTTATGCTCCCTAGATGCTGTTTATTGACCATCAGCCACTTCCATAGAGAATCTGTTCACCAAACAGAGGCTTCAAGGTCTAAAGTGAAGCAAACTTAATTACATTTGTTCATGCACATCACTATCCAGAAAAATGCCTTTGTAATTTTACGTTTGTGAGTCTAAAACACTTTTTAGTATTTCTTATTATAAACATTAAAAATGTAGTTTGCCGTCACTACATTAGATATAAATTGCTTGCCAAGCATAGAAAGCATAGGTAAGCATAGAAATATAAATGAGCCACAAACCATTAAACTGATCTGTCAGATCATTTATACATTGGAATTGCTACTAGCTTTAGCTGCCCAGTCATAAGCTTCTTGTACTGTACTCTAAATGACAAGCTCAGAAAGTCTTTGTTGATTTGTGTAGCAGCACAAGCGCATCAAAATGTAACTCATGGACACATACAGTAGCTCACACTAGCATGAACATGTCAACGAAAAGGTGATGTGGTGCCTGATTTGGTGTTCTGAAGGTTCAGTATGTCCTTGGCTGCTGTTATTATGCAATTCATTTTTGTTCTTATGAAAAAGAAATGTACTATCAACAATGTTGTTAGCAACACACACGCACACACACAAAAAAAAAAAAAAAAATATATATTGTTTATTATCAAAATGGTTGAGATACTTAATAATAATGAATTGATGTTTGAATGAATACATATTTATATGCTATTTGCAAAAATGTGCAGTGGAACTCAAGCTTAATAAAAAGATATGTTCACTTCTCAACTACAAGGACATGTGTAATGGCTTTCAGTTCAACTGAATTATTTCAATGTGCGTGGGTTCGTTTGTGACTGCTGCTCCAAGTAACTGTAAAATGTGGCATATCTATTATCTGCCTAAAACTAAAATGAAAGAAGTACCGTAGCGAACGGTGCGTTTCTATTGGCCATAGCAGAGGACCACCGCCACACAGAACAATGCATGTGTGTGTGGGTGCATGCATGGGTGCAAGGGCAGCATGGTATATAACTATAATTAAGCAATAACACACAAGAGGGAGTGCGTTAGGCTGAATTGGCTGCACGGCTGTGATTCCGTCGTAGGTACGAAGCCGCAGGTACTGAAGAAGTACAAAAACTAGTTTGTTATTTTTTGAATTAGTAGCCGTTATTAGAAGAACACTGGTAAAGCGGAGTGATACTTGCATAGTTAAAAATCCCAGTGCGTTAGACTGAAATATTGGCACCCATGGAATGCCTCGTCCAATCAAATCACTTGGTCTAAACTAACTGTTTTATAATTATCACTATTGCCCTGGATGTTGTGATTATGGATATTAACTATGATTAACACAATTGCATACAGTGTATACTAATTCAAAACAAATGCACATTGCATATGCATTTCACACACACTATACAAACTATTGCAATAGCCTGCATACACTTAAACACAGTAATTGAAGAGAGCTTTTAAGATTAGCATATTGCAGTGGTCCAGATTTGCTTACAGACAATATGAGTCATTATGCTTCTACAAGTTGTGTTTCACTCTAAATAATAATAGCATCAAGTCTAGCAGTAGTATTTTATTAGAGTACTATTTGGATTTTAGACAAGAACTAATGTCTTAATTCTTGTCTGGGAAACTGGTTCCTTTTGCCTTTCCCACTATGTCTGTCTCGAAGTCGGTCCTTGGCCTCTGTCTCAGAGTGTCGGTGGGATGTGCCAAGAGCTCCACCAGTGATGTCTGTGCTGTATCTTGGGGTATGAACAGGAGGCTCGAGGAGGAAGGTCACTGTCCTAACTGATAAGGTCTGGTAGAGACACTTCTGTCCTCCCCTCTGAGCGAGTCAGAGCTGAACTATTCACTGCTCACTCATTAGCAGTGGCGAGCTGTTGATACCACAGCCTGTCAGGACAGCAGCCAGCAGCCTGTTATGTATGTCTGCCCTGGTCGGCTAGAGCATGACAGCTGAGAGAGGAGGCGCTGCATAGGAAGAGCTGTGAGTCACAGCAGTCACAGCTTTGACTGGACGTTCACTTCCACAAATGACACACATCGGGAATTGTAGAAAAATACACTGTGAGAAAGTGAGAGATTTTACATAGAAGAATGATAAGAGAGAAAAATGACAGATAATCCTGTGTGGATTAGTTTGGATTTCCAACACCTGTATAGATTAGATCATAGTGTTCTTTAATATATTTTTACAGTTGTGAGGTGGGGTGCGGTTACAGGAGGGTCTTAATGCATTGGTACATAACAGCTGCTAGGGATATCCACTGAAAAGCTTGAATGAACAGCTGGATAAAGTCCAGCAAAGTTTTGCTTTTGTGGGAAACATTTATTCATTCTTTGTGCGCCTAAAAAACTCTGGGGAGGGGTAGAGAAGTGTGAGACTGTGAGAGCTGTATGAGAATGAGTAGAGAGCAATTTGATGTGGGGAGGATATCTGTCTATCTGACTTTCAAACCAAAACGACACAAACCAAGTGCCCCTTTATCTAACGGTAAATAAAGCCTGTATTGTATCTATTTGTTTATGTTTTATGTTTTGTTCATGCAGATACACACAAGCAGATGTCTACATTACTAACACAACTTTCTTATCTGGAAGACGTTCCAAAAAATACCTGCAGTGACAGATATTGCCAATGTTGTTGATCTTGGGGGAATTTCTTCTGAAGTCAGGTGTGAGTTATTGCCCCATTCCCGCCGTCATTACAGGAGCCAGAGGCTCTAAGTCTAGCGCCTTCCTCCTCTTGCTCCACAGGTGTACTGTAGTGGAGCAACTTCATCAAACAGGCCATGTCTGTGCCTCTCATTAGGGCCATGGTGGGACGTTATTAAAACGTTTGGGAAACCCGCTTTTCTTAGAGCAAGCCAGGGAATGCCTGCCGACATTGATGAGCTGTGCAGATGTGATCCTGTATGAAAGCAGTATTGTATGTTGATACTTTTGTGTTCTGGTGGGGGGAGTACGAGGGGAAGATGGAGTTTTCAAAACCATTGGAGGGCCCAGACACATTTAGAGAAGTGTACACTACACACATATTCAACATCATAGTAGGATTATTTCATATACATGAATTATATACATAGAACAGTTAATAGTATCTTAGTCATCATCACTTAATCTACTATCTACTAACAATAGTGTATTTAAATTAACATTATAAGAGCATTACATTTTAACACTTGTTTTCCCTTTCACTGTCATATACATTATCGCTTCCCCATTCAACCATTGAGTCAATTCAACTCCACAGGAAACACTGTCTAATAAATAAAGTTACATTTCTCAAATACCTTTGCTTTGAGTAAATTATATGCCCTAACTGTCATGGTTTCTGTATTAGTACGGAAACTATCAAGATTAGTTTAGGCCTGCACTGCAGTTGTAGGTCAGTAAAGTAATATGGCAGCTGATGTTGAAATCTTGAAAAAGTGAACCCACGTTTCACACAGACAGACAGATGTTATGTTTGCATGTTTTGCTTGGTTCTAGAAGCAGCCCTGATGATTACAGTAGCTCTTCAGATGTGAAATAATCACAGTTGTTTCTCTTGGACGTGCTGTATAGTTAAAATAATAACTATTTTCAGATGCAGTTTAGTTATACAACTCTCCATTGCCACTACTTGTTGATATAGTATAACATAATAATGTGTCACTGCGCAAAACACAACTCCCTATAAAGCTGAATGTTATGGTATACATGCTTTCAGCGTTAGTTAGAGCACTTCCATTCTCTCACTCCAAGAAGTCATGGCGATGCATTTCATACAGTCCTTGTGCCACTGATAGGGCCCTCTCTCCACACAGAGCTCAAGTGTCTCGTCCTCCATACGTCTCTCTGTCTGTCTGCCTGCCTGGCTGCCTGGATGTCTGTTCAGACCTCCTGTTTAAACCCCTCTCAGGGAGTATCACAATGAGTGGAGTTACGTCTCACAGAGCCAGCCTTGTGTAAAGTCTGGGACATAGCCTTGGCTAACAGCGTCACACTACTTGACAGCTGTGGTAGGCCTATTGTGATTGACTACCAACTACATAACTCATTGACCAAATCGGACATTGGGAAATTACACAACATGAGTCTGGATATTTGCAGGCCTTGTAAAAATCTGGTAAATAATTAGGATTGAGATATTGAAAGAAAATGTTTAATCACCACTAGTGTCAACACAGCTTTACATATAGTATTGTGAGTGACAATGTTAACAGCCAATGAAAGTGTACTACCTCACTTCCTGACAGTGCTGACAAACTTACAGGGGTCTATGTATTACACGTTCAGCATGAGTTGCTCATGTGACGTAGTGCTGATAAACAGAAGAGGCTAGGGCCTGTTAATACGGTCTGATCTCAAAGGCTGCCAGGGCAGCATCTCGGGGCAAAACCATGCCCTGCTGTGGGAGCCTGCATGGCCACAGGTAGCCCCTTCCCCAGGTGTCATTATGGATGCAGGAGGGCGTTGTGGGGGAAGGCAGCACTGCTTCTGACATCTACATTAATCACACCCCATACCCCCCACTGCCCCCCAAGCATTCCCTCCACACAACTGGCCCACCCCTCCCCAACCTCTGGCTCCTAATCATGGCTGGGTGGAGGCCTAGCACCTAGTAAGGGGATACTCTGTCATGAAAGATGTCTGGCTGAGCGTTCCCCAAATACCACTCTGATGCGATGGAGAGTGATGTCGCCACCTGAACCGCTGACCTGGCGCACAATTAAAAACACTTTGCTCTCTTTCCACCAGACATGTTGGAAAATGCAGCTTTGCTGAGCCTACATGTTTTCGCAGCCCCCCCCCCCTTCCTCACAACTCTCTGTGAGTCACGACTTGTGTTTGAAATGAACTGATCGTTTATACTGCAGCATGTATTGTGGGTTCCGTGCCAGTGCGGCTGTTGAACGCGCCCTTGATTGATCTGCAATGGGTTTTTGCAGCTTTCCTCTGTAGCCAGGAAACAAATGCAGTGCTGCTTCAATGAGGCACTGCTTCCCCAGAACTGGGTCACTATATAAGACTGTATCTCCTCCGTCATTACCGTAGCAACTGGGTGGTTAAGGGGTGTGTGGCTTTACACTTTTACAGGTTGAGACAGCTTGTTGACATGTGGACTCGATCTAAACAAAAACACCTCTCCCTTCAAAGCCATATTGTAAGTGCTCCCTCAGAAGCCACGCTCCACACATTGTAAACGTCTTGCTACGACTAGGATAGTACTCTTGTTGTGTGTCTGCACTACTTTGTATGTGTTCCCATTTACAGAGCCAGGACTGTAGAAACACCAGATTATTGTTTTCAGCACACACACAGAATGGGCAGCTAGCAGACAATGAGTAAATATTCGCAGAAAAACTGTTATCTTACAATCACTGTCTATACCTTTAATGGGTCTGTTCCTTTCCACTTTTAAAGGAGGACTTTGTAAACCTTGTACACTACTGTATGTACAGTACATTTTATAGCATATTGATCGGTGGTAAGGGCTGTTGCTCAGGAGGAGCACAATAAAAACCCATTACCAAATAAAACAGGCTCTTTTTATGATTAGTCCCATTGAAGTTTTTTTTTTTTGTGCGCGCGTGTGTGTGTGTGTGTGTGTTATGATCGAGCACCTTTGCCTGTCACCATCATCACCATACTTCTAGAAACAATCAAGGTTCTAACGTATGCTTAGTTATCTTCAGAACTGTTTCCCCGTTGTGTCATTCAACACGGTGCATGCATGTGCTAGCAAATGATAGCTTGAAACCATGCATGTTAACTTTGCATTGGACAATTGTATTGTCCATTTGTTAAATGTCCCCGGAACTAACCGGAGATACCAATCCATCAACCACACGCATGCTGGGTGGCAAGCCTTGTGAGTTTTATCCAATCTGGGCTCTAGATGTGCATTAATGCTGCAGGTGCAGTGTTTACTTAATGCCACATGTTTAAAGTAAACCTATCTTACTATAAATGTTGAATGGTTTTGGAAATCATCTTCTCAAACTAAGTAATTTGAGAAGTTGATTAGGATGGATGTTAGTCAAGACAAACAACCTTCATAATAAATGGTTTCACTCCTGGACCAGATGGTCTAAAGCGTAATAAGAGAAAATTATCTGATTGATTATTAGTTTTGATTTAATTTAAAACACGTAATTGCACAAAAAACGAGACAGTAATTGAGTTTGTTGGGGTTAAGACAAATGGCCTATTTCAGCAGATCTTAGTTTCATGTTATCATTATGAGGCCATAAAAAAGAGAAAATAATTGCATGCAAAGATTTTCCTGTCCCCCATTTTTATTTATAACACTGAGGTTTCATCTCAGTTAATTATAACAGGTGCAAGCTCGGCATTCCAAATCACTGCAATTTCACAGATGTTACCCTTCTCTGGTATTGTTATCTCCATGCACATAGTTTTTCTTATCTGAAAAATAAGTAGTCATTCAGTCAACCAAGAAATCATAATGTTTGTCATTAATATTGCCTGTTGCATTAATTAAATATTTCAGACCTTCCTCCTTTAGTGAAATGAAGGATAAGCTCTTATTACAGTGTCCATGCATTATCAATCCCTGGCTTAGTTTTGCAGTCTTATTTGATGTAACATGCCTTGCCCTGAGTAAACAGTACCTCCATTTTAATTAAAATAAATCCACTTTCAGACCATATTTCCAAACCGAGAGAGCCTCATAGTCCTTTTTGCCCATAATGATACAGTGTTCTGATGGAGCGCACAGAGTAAAATGCAGGGCACGAAAGCGAATTGCAGTCTACTTTTCCATCAATGAAGCCATACACTTCATTATTTATGTTTGAAGGGGGCTTTTATTCTTAGTGAATGACCTTTATCCAATTCCCTTTTTTACCCCTTTTATTTCTCTTGAACCTGCAACAACACTGATGACACAATAAATATATATCTTCCCCTTTCTCTCTCTCTCTCTGTCTGTGTGTTTTATGTGAGTGCAAGCATTTTGTATAATCTAGGACAAGTAGAGGCGGTGGTGATAGTAGATCATTTGCATGCAGCTCACAAACATATTAAAATATGAAGACAAATGGCTGTATCTAGCCACCTGACATTTGGGGCATGCTAGCAAACTTACAACATGTTGCTGTTGCCAGTATTTCCTTCAGAGGGCAAGTTGTAACATGTGGCTTGACAAACAAACAAAGTACATGCAGTCAAAGATATTATTACAGGCAATATAAGTGGTCCCCTTACAGTATACTGAAAGTGGTCTTGTCATGGTTTTGAACTCTGCTTTTATTGTGATCATATGGAACTGTAGCATATACAGTATATCTTCAGAGAGTATACAACAGCTTCAGGGCAAATGCTGTGTACTATTTTTGAGAGCTTTGTTCAATGGAATTCTTTGATGTAAAATGAGTCATTCAACTTGTATGTGTTATCCTGGCGGTGTGCTGTCCGCTTAGTTTCAAAAAGACCGGCTATCTATGTAAACTTGCTAGATTAGCATGTATTTATTTCCTGGATGCACAGTTTGGTATTATACATATTCTCTCAATAACATTATATTTCTCTTATTTTTTTTATGACATGATATAGGCTGTAAATATAATGTTGCATTTAATATTTGTTTTCACTCATAAGGTTAAAAATGATCTTTAACATCTATTTCAATAAAGGACAATGTCATCTACATTTTTTGTTATCTCACAAAATATTGTATCATCTTATGGCTGTGTTGGTTGTATCTCTATCACAGAATCATCTGTATATTCTGTCATCCAGTTGATCTTAAAGTTGTTATGCTTTATACCAGTAGGGGGAGCTCACAGCTCATAGCTTTCTCTAATAAGGTGGTTATAGAAAGCCTAAATCTGTAAGCAGTATTATAGGGTTGGGCTGACTAGAAACACAACTTTCTTTGCACTAGTGCTGAACATTTCTGAAATTTTTAAACGGCACTTAACACCATGGAATGGGAAATTGTGATTTACATAATTCCCCCCTGAACTCAACGTTTTTCAAATTGGCGACACCTTCAACCATATACATTTACCAATGTATGCTACAGGTTAAATAGGCTATAATTTCACATCATTTTATTTTCTTCAACTGTAAGCTGCAACCTTGCATGAAAAGCAATATGCAAAAAATACATAAATACAGTTTATAATAAATATAATACCGGTACTACTACTACTACTACTACTAATAATAATAATAATAATTATACTTATATTATTATTATTATTATTATTATTATTATTATTATTATTATTATTATTAATCAAATTACTAATTATATATTACTTAATCAACGACTCTCAGCTCATGTGTATAAATAAAACAAATAAATCACCATGGGAATTTGTATTTGTTTTGCATATTTATTTTAATTTTGCATATTTATTTTATCAGTTTGTAATTGAACGGGTTATAGTTTTTATCGATATACCTGGAAGCAACAATGTTATAGACTATTATTTTACAAACATATACGCCAATTTATGCGGCTGCATATAGTCTATAATATCTGTTGGTATATATGTATTGGTTTATTATTACCCCTGGTTCTGGTTCTGCGGCGTGTCTTGGTCTAAGGCCGAAATGACATGTCCGATCTTTTCGCAGTTCCTATACTTGCGGCTGTGTCTGCCTGCCTATCCTGGCGTGCGTGTGCAGCCTGTGCGTGTGCAAGTGTGTCAGTCGGGGCTGCGGCTGTGCGGAGTACGCATAGACCGTGGGCTCCTGTGTTAGCGCTGTTGAAACCCAACAGGCAGAGAGGAGACGGTTTGTTAGACTGATTTGCGGCGCGGCGCATTCACTTGACTGTACATTTCTGTGCCTTAGCGCAGGCTAAGCACATGGGCATTTTTTATCAGATTATCTCTGTGATAGAGCAATTATTTCAGGCTGAAATGCCGGAGAACTGAAAGCTTATTTAGTCTTCTGTCTGAACTGTGTGGAGAGAACATCGGCGAAGATTTGCGAGGTGCTGGAGACACATCCCAAGGAAGCGAGGACGCGCACACTGTCTTGGACAGGACTACGTTTTAAATTACGTATCCGATCATATTTCTCTTGAATCTATATCATTTAGTTAATTTTGTGAGAGACACATTTTTGAAAAAGCGAGAAATTACTCGCAGGACAAGTAAGGAAGATAGCAAGTGATTTATTTTGGTTTATAGGTTTGGGTATGTCTTCCCCAAGCTCTGCGTAATCCTCTAGAATGGATCCTCTGCGATCTTGGACTCTGAAACTGGCTTTTGTCAGTCACTAGGACATATATCTAACTTTATAACTCACACAAGGATTTGGCTTGTCATTTTGGACACATTTTTCTCCATTAAAATCTCGGATTTGCGCGTCAGCCCTGGATGTTTAATATGCCAGTATGGGTCTGCTAGCGTTCATCCTTGTTGGCGGAATACTGTATTTTACAGTGGATGGTAAGTTCTACCATAGAGGAGACTATAACTATTTGACTTAAAAGTTATTTATTATTTTTACTGTAGGTCACTGTCACTTTCAAAATCAGTTATGTTATGACTTCCCTGACTTCCAGCACTGCTTTTGCCACTTTCAATTGTCAATTGATAATTTGGGTTAATTTAGATCATTATGAATCTTGTTTTAACCTATGTTAATGCATGTAAGACAAGTCAACATAGCGATTGGTTCAGATTCGTGACTGGAAAACGGATTTAACACCATGTCGCATAATACAAACTTGTACTATAACCCGTTTAATTAATAGGCACTACCATACAGTATATTTTCTACCCATATCAACATAGTCCATCCGTTTATTAATTTGTTAGTCCACAGTGCACCTGCAGGCTACGTGCTTTTGTCAAATATTGCAGGGAGGGGTAGCTGTACAATTGTTAGGCTACTTGATTATAATTGTTTTACTGTTAACGATTAGCCAACCTAAATAGATTAACTATTATGGCTAAAGTAAAGCTTTGGCCAAGCCATCTAAGCTATAGCTAAATGTTAAATGTTTTTTTTTCTGAAATTCAGAACAAGAAACTGGAAGAGCAGCTTAGTCTGATACATCCCATGACATTTCATTAACACTTCATCTGGAATGTGGATTCTCTCTCTCTCTCTCTCTCTCTCTCTCTCTCTCTCTCTCTCTCTCTC
>JAODLL010050340.1:5536-19479 GCA_026546735.1 Forbesichthys agassizii
AATAATTGTTAACCCCCCCCCCCCCCCCCCCCCCCCCAATACAGTGAAACTGCACATATTTGAGTGGCCTTTTATTGCGGCCAGCCTAAAGCACACCTGTGCAATACTCATGCTGTCTGACCTGCATCTTGATGTGGATGGGTTATCTCGGCAAAGGAGAAATGAGCTCACTTACACAGATTTAGACAGACAGAAGAGAGAAATGGGCATTTTGTGTACATAGAGAAAGTATTAGATCTTTGAGTCCAGCTCATGATGAATGGGGGCCAAAACAAGTGTTGCATTTCTAATTTTGTTCAGTTATATACTGTACTTAACAAGCAATACACACATTGCTTTAGTAAGCATATCACACTGTAAATAAATAGCACTTTGTATTATATAATATTACATAGTAATACACATGCTGTCTAATATAATATGGTAGAAATAAGTTATGTCAAATGGTTTGTCATGTCTAGTCTATGTCTGTTGACTAACATTCATGAATTGACCTTAGGATACAATCAAAATGCACCCAAACCCATCGCATGTAAGTGCGCGGTTAAAAATAGATGCACAAACCCAAAGCGAACGGCCAGAGCAAACTCAGCTTGGTCACCGTAGAAACTGTTTATTGTCACCATGCTGAAGGTATTATCAGCCAGAGACGGCTGCCTCTTGCTCTGCCAACCATGAGCGACATGATTTATCTTTCAGCATGCATCAATTCTTAATAGGTATTACTTGCACTATGTGCTGACAGAGCTATACCTTTTCCAGTGGCATCAAACTTGTCTGTCTCCTTTCACAAGTACATCGTTATATCAAGGAGAGGACTCTTTGAAGCACCTGCAACCTCATTTTCACAACACACATTACATATAGTTCTGTGGATATGACCCATAAAAGATGACAACGCCATTATGACAGATTGTACTTGCACGTAAGGAAAACAACAACAGCTGCTTTTTGGGAGGGGCGGACATACATATATAAAAGAGTATCACAACCCACTTGTGTCCTATAAACCTCCAAGCTACTGTACTGTTGGTAGCAACTGTGGACTTGCCATAATCACAGAAGCTGTTCATGCCATGCCAGAAGCACACAAGGGGAGATTATAATACCGCAGTATTCATTATGTGTTATAACCTCACTTCCCATGGTGCAATGCCAGGGGCCCAGGATGGACTGACGTGTTTTAATTTAGAGAGCTGAAGTAAATGTAATATATTTCTGTTGATCTAGGAGTTTTGACTCCACAATCTGTGTCGTGAAAGCGCATGTTTGCCATTGCACTTTTGTTTTGCTTTGTTGCTCCAAACCTTGAGAACTGCTGCTGTGTCGGTTTGTTGCTCTCAGAGTCATTAAAAAGTAAACACGCAATACAAGCCAAACTCCACAGCTAATAAAACATTATTTTTACTGGGTAACACCTATGTCCCATTCACTGCATGCTGCTTGCTGCTTGCTGCTGCCTATACCTGCCTGCCTGACCTCCCTTTCCTCCTGTCCAATCCACTGCGGTGCACTAACGCGAGACCTGCATAAACGCTGTCCTTCGGAGATTCTATTTATGACATTGGTTTGTGCCCTTTCACGCTTTTAGCACTCCCCCGGGTTGCTTCATCGATCGATAACAGCTATGTCCGTTGTGGGGGGGAAGGGGAAAGTGGGGGGGGGGGACTAAGGCCTTTCTCTGCTTAACGCTTGGTTTGTTTCACTTTGTCAGAGAAACCCATTCCACCATGCATCGCTGTCCCACCAGGTCTACGTAAGACTGTACCACTTTCTAAGGGGAGGGGGAAGGGGGGAGGGGGAGCTTTATTACACTGTATTTGTGAGGAAATGTGGCCCAGGTATATAGGCTTCTGAACACTTTTGCATCTGCGTGACTGAGATAGGGAAGGATTCATGACCAAATGGCTTCTGAATAAGAACGCAAGGCGCTTTGAACGCAAGGCGCTTTGAACGCAAGGCGCTTTGAACGCAAGGCGCTTTGAACGCAAGGCGCTTTGAACGGGGGATCTCGAGAATACTCGCGTCTATTTCGTTTCAGGGTGTCTTCGGTATTATGAGTGGACTTGGGGGGAGCAGAACGGACACTTACCTCAAACACAGGAATAGAAAGAATGCTATGAGTAGAGCCACAAGGGAAATACAGTGGCCCAGGAAGTTAATGATCACAGCGATTTGGTAATGCATCTTGCTTTTTTTCTGTGAAGGAAAGCAAAAAACACAGGTGTGTTAGTCTCCCAGACAATTACCTAAGCACATGCCTCTCTGTACGCCATTTCATTTATAGACACAATTCATTCAAGACCACAGAAGGCTTAAAAGATTGTGAGAAGATTCCAAATCATTCCATTTTGGGCATAATGTAATTTCTTAGAACTGAATGCGGCAATCTAAAGCATGTGTGCTCAGACGTGTGTACAAACTCACGCACGCACGCACACACACACACACACACACGCACACACACGCACACACGCACCAGTCACATGTATTCAGCCTCGTAATGGCAGCAGTGCAGCTGAATGTATTACCAATGGAACACAGACACATTTCTGACCACATCTGTGCCTATAGGTCACTGTGTGTGACTCAGATAACCATTGTTGTTGGATTTACCCCTGTACCAGCAGTAATCTTCATGTCTGGGTTAAGGCATTCTTAATCCCTACCAGCACAGCACCTCGCCATCATCTGCCCCATTTGCTGGTATGTACATTTGTATCTTTCGATTCTTCCCGTGGATTAAACGTCAGGTGTATGCCAGCAACTAGTAAACTATTGCTTAGAGGGAAACCTAACACACTACTTTATTGTGTGTTCATATGTGTTTTTGTAAGGATATCAAGACTTTGATAATGTAAGGTTTTGTGTAGGAATATATATGACATTAATATATTTAATTAGTTTTAACGTTGATAGGGTACGATATAAAATATGATAGATTACAATTATGCTGAATACAGTATATACACAGTGCACTTGTATTGTTTTAGACATCATCATCATCATCATCATCATCATCACCACAAAACATACCAAAGTAACCAAAATGTAAATCAACACCTACTGTAAGTACCATCCTAGTCATCTACACTTACACATTCACAGCCCATAGCCTACATTATTACAATCGTGGGTGGAGACATATTTCACTATGACTTAACGTAATGAAACCGCAAACTCCCCCACCCCAAGTACAAGCCACATTATCCTCAGGTCAAACCTTAACTTGACTCCCTCCATCTCTCTCTCTCTCTCTCCCTCTCTCTCTCGTTCTCTCAAATAAATGACAGGAACCACTGTGCATGTTTGCGAGAAAACAACCTTCAGTTAAATGCTAGAAAATAACTTTCCAATAACCACATGATCCTCTCGGGTGTTATTTTCTAGTGGGACTAGGCACGCTATTTGGTAATAAGGCTGAACATAGCAACCAGCGCCAACCCCACACTGTTACAATATATCATAGAACACACATAGCCTATGCTCCAGAATGTAGGATCATACATACAGGAAAGATTTAATGGTAAGTAAGATATTTGATGGTAAGTAAGATATTTGACACACATAGATTCTGACTTCACACACCATCAGTTCAATGTGTATTATGTTTTATTCTACAGCATGGCTAAATACACACATTATCCAGGCAGACTACTGGAAACACATGGGTGTAAAACTACATGGTCAGCAAAGTAAAACAGTGAACAACCATTCATGCATTTTGCTATAGTGCCTTAACAGCTTTCTTACACTGCCAGAGGACAATGTCCTAGAAGAGCATCGCTGTTTCTGAAACTTCACCTTCACATGATGTCATTTGACATTATAATACAGATCATTATAGCCAAGGCACTATTCATATTTTAGAATAGTGCACTTTTCATTTGAATTAAGTACCCTATAAGCTTACACGAATAGTAGCACTAGTCATTTTGTATTAAACTAGTTTTATAAAATTTACCCTTTTAGGTGTACAAATATTTGAGTGGTTTTCAGCATTTCTGTCAGGAGTGGCTTTAAAAAGCTGTGGAAACCTATTAAATACGCTAGTCTGAATATTAAACTGACCTATGATTCATGATTCTCACCTTGCATGTGTGGTGTGTTGTGTTGTGGCGTGTAATTTGCATGGATTAATTGCTGCGTTTCATGTATACATGGTACAATAGACCTTTAGTCTGAATGAAAACCCTCATTAGCCACTGCAGACACACACACACACACACACACACAAGGACAAACATAGTGTGTGAAAACACTGAGGCCACATCACCACCCTTAACCATGTGTGCACATTTGCCACTTCCACACATAATGTTAGCAAACACACATGAATGAGGCAGACCTCTTCATAAAGGATGGCTTTGCACATGGAGTAGTTTCCCTTATGAGCCCATGTCCCGTCAGCTAGACACAGTCTGTAAACACTATCTGCACAGCAGGCATCAGAAAAGAGAAAGTAGGGGGGAGAGAGAGAGTGGGGGGGGGGGGGGGCAAAGATAAATTAAGCATGGTTAACAATTAAAACATCAAAGATACGTCAACTTTAAAAACGTAGAATTAATTCATATAATCTCACATTCTCTTGGGAGAAAAAGCAGGGAAGAATTATCCTTAAATTGCATTTGAACAACAACTATTCATACTGGAGAAGCTTTCCTTATCTATACTATGCTATAATTTACAAGAAGATTATCAGTCGGTCCAAAGAAAATAAAAATAAAAAACAGTCCTGCAATTGAAATATGTCCCGCATGAAAACACCTGCACTAGGTAGGCTTATATCATGTGAAATATAATCCATATGTCCCCATGGCCTCTTCTGGCCGATGCTTTATGGCTTCGTAGTGGACACATATCTTGTGTGTGGTATGGAGAAATCACTGCATGGGCCAGATGAAAAAATCTTCTGAACCCAGTGCAAACTACACAGATTTAGAATGACGGCTAAACACCTAATTCTATACCTGCAGGACATTCTTCTAATATCTAGGCAAAATGTTCTTGCCAATTGTCCAATGGGACACCTTCCAGTCGCAGGGAATACCACCATGATAGCATAACCTTTTTGCGAACACTTGTAAATACGTTTGAAAATACATATTTTTTTAGACATTTGCGTAATGAAACAGATGTTGCCAAAGGGTAGTAACATTGTGAAATTATATGTTGTTGACAGAGCAAGGGAGCTGTCATGCCAAATTTGTATCCGTTTTCTCCTTACCCCAAGTTGAGGCCTTAAAATGGGCATATTTGCGCCCCAATACATCTTGCCGTTTCAATAGTCCTCGCTGTGCGATAAAATCGACCGATCTGACAGTTGAATCCCAGAGGCGGTAGGGCGGTTGGGAGGGGAGGGGGGTGGTCGGGGGGTGCTAACACTATGCCACCTCGCCACTCACGTTTCCATCATGAGTGACTTACCACCTCCGGCGGTTCCACGGTGGACGTGTATTTTTAATCAGTGTTATCATCAATCAAGTTAAATGGCTGCTGGGGTGCACAATGCACACAGCCTTCAGTTTGGAGCATCGTTAGTTATATTGAGATATGAAAAACCTTTGCGTTGCACAAATTCATTCTGCAGGCTTCTGCTGTGAAAGCCAAGGCGCTTGTTGAGGTCTGGTGTGTACAGTGACTTTAAGTGATCGATTTGACAGGTTATATTCATATATTCAGTATAACTAACTCATTGTTACCGAGAGAGCTGCAGATTGTCCAGTTGATGAATTCAGCATGTAACTTATAAGTGATAGAAGTCTGGATGAGAGTGCTGCTGCCTTCTACTAGGCTGACTCACTTCAAATTACAGTAAATTAACTAAAGCATTATAGACCCGTGTTACTTATGTTACTAAAGGTCAAACACAATACTATTTCTTACTAAGTATTAGCTTTGTAAATCTTAATATCCTCTGTGGATTCTTATCTTATTTTTAAATGTCCTTTTTAAACTTATTGTAATGTGAAAGTAGTAGATATTGATTTTGGACTGCTAGGGAATAAAGTAAAGTGGGGCCTGAAATGTGTGGGTCATCTGGGGTTACCATGAAGTCTGAGGTTAAATAGAAACAATACTAGCAAATACACCGGATACATAGCCTACCTTTCTAGGACAGTATATTCTGCCTTGTGACATAATAGTAACTAACACCTAACTCCTACTGTTAACAAGAATATTACGTGTCAGAATAACATGCTCATAAATCAAAGTGCTCACATTGACAATGTTGCAAAGTGTTTTTTTACAGGTCAAAAGTACAAGCTCTCAAAATAACTGCTGATGTAATTGAGTGTCCCGGTCCTATGTGACCGTTGGAAGCTTGGGAATATTCGGGTATTACATTGGTAACATACCTATCTTATCTATTGAGAAACGTAGAGGCTGATCCTGCATTTCATTGTTTGAGATGATCTGGTCTAAAAAACAAATGGTTTTATATCTTTGCTTAGCAATAGCACATTGTAGTTTCTCAATGGGTGGTAACAACAGTAACTGGCGTGCCAGGTGGTAAATCCTCTCTGTGGAAACAAGGGCACTAGGTACAACAGCAGGCTAACTGCAATGGCGCAGTGGAACACTGGCACTGCTCCAAGACGAAGGCTAAAAGGTTAGACGCCCTCTGTCTTGTGATTCTCAACTTCAATTTCACTTCCATCAATCTGGATCACGCAAATGCAAAGACAGTTATAGGTTATTCTCTGCATTCCCCAAGAGGGTGATGAGCATATGCGACAGAATCACTGATTGCACTTAATTCTACATCGACTACCAGGAATGTATGCTATCCACACATGTAGCCACACATGATTAGCGCTTCAACACATCGGATTAATTGCATTTTACACCAACAGCAGGCTATTCCTCAGCATGGTTTATACTGGAATCAAATTAAAGCCAGTGGCACAAGGGATAACGGACACATTGATGTGCATAAAACCAGATCTGCGTTTTACACTAGCATAGAGCCAAACAAACTGTATTTGTTTGAAACTTAACGTGATGCATTGGCAGGATTATGCAGGTCAGCCGTGATTCGTGGAAGTGCACAGCTGTGCTCAGAAAGTCAGCATGAAAGGGAATTATGTGAGGTCAGCAGCCGTAACTCAATCTGTACCACAAAGAGAATCTATTTAACTAATGACACATCAAATCTGTGATACGGCTGAGGTGAGATTGAACCAAACGGTAAATATGCATTATGTAACTCTATGCACAACCTCACTCAAAGATGGAGAATAATAATCATAATCTTTGATGTGTTTTCAAAGCCACTCCAAAATCTGTAAAGTGCAGCTTGTGCTAAAAGCAAATGATTAGGTGTAACATGTTGTAGACAGGAGTATCTCTGGCCATAATAACACATTAAAATTAAAAATGTAAAATTTGTATGTAACTGTCTTGTTAGGTTTGAAATGGTTAGAGGATTAAGGGTTAAGACAAGCCCTCCTCTGGAAGCAACATTGTGTGAGCAAAACCTCTCCTGTCAAGAGGCTAGTCTTTTGACTCAGTCCTTAACTGTACATACTTAACTGTACATACTGTGTATACAGTACATACAATATCTGGTTATTTTACTCTACAGGCAAGATGCTTGAGATCTCAAGTCAAGTCAAGTCAGTTTATTTATAAAGCACATTTAAAAACAGCAAATACTGACCAAAGTGCTGTACACATCAATGCAAGTAACAATTAATAAATAAAATAAAACAATAAAACACAATCTTAAAAATACACAAAAAACAAGATCAAGATCTAATTATATTATCAGTTAGTTTTACAGATATTCTATACTGGGATATGCTAGATTTAGATACACGTAGACCAGAGTTGAACACCTCAATAATAAAGCAATGCTGATGATTACAGAAAATCGCATAGCCTTTTAAAAAAAAAAATGTATTGTTCATTGTAACTACTTTCCATTTCAGCTTACTTACCAGAGCCCTGGAGAGTTAACGTTACATTTTATATGGAAAAAAACACTAGCACATAGGCCTACCTTTAAGCCAGGCAGGCACACAAACAAACACACACACACACGTGTTTTATCCAGCATGCCGACCAAATACTTACACCTGATATATCTCATTCCCTTCCGACCCTCTCTCCCACTCTCCTCCACTTCCCCTCTATTCACTCAGGGTTATTCTTTATGCACGCTTCCTCTTTTCAATTGCATGTACTTATGTGCTCGCGCCCTCGGCTACGGTATAAAATACGAATTAACATACCGGGCGTGTTCAAGTGTGCTCACGCTCATTCAACAAAAAGATCCACTGCATTCCCTGTGAGTGAGCAAAAGGCCACAGGAGGTATGGAGGGTGAGAGGGAGGATATATCCACACCACTACATGCACGTTCCTAAATAACCCCCCCCCCCCCTTCCCCCTTCCCCCGCTGACCTCTTCGACCGGCAGAAAAAGGGAACTACTTACTCCCAAACACACATAGGCACCAAGCACTCGAGCACACGCAGCTAAAAAATAGGGGAGATCGAGCTTTCTCAGTCGTGGCCCCAAGGCCCCAGATGTCACATTTTTAAATCGCAACTTAAATCTCAATTTTATTCATTTGCTTTTAAACCTGCTTGAGAGTTGAACGTTGCTTGTATTTTGTATTTGTACTATTATTTTGTTACTTGTTTAATGTTCGTTGTGTTACTTTTGTGTTTACATTTTTTTTTATTTTTTTTATTTTTTTATTTATTATTTTCTAGATATGTCAATGTCCAGCACTTTGGTCAACCTGGTTGTTTTAAATGTGCTTTATAAATAAAGTTGAATTGGACTGGATTGAAGCACTCACACACACGTGCAAATTCACTCCGGCCTGCCTCTGTGTACCATTTGAGAAAAGTCAATCTTGGCAGCAAAACACACACAAAAAAAAGAAATTAGGCATTGTGGGAGGGGCAAGACATGCAACAACAAAGATAGCGGTGCCAGGGTGAGTCATGAATCAAGAGGAGGGTGCGTGGTGCCATGGGTACCTGTCAAAGAACAGGGGCTGAACAGTGGGGAAAACGCCCTCTGGATGTCTGTCAGCGGCTCGGTGCATATGTTTGACAACGTGCTGTAATAGTCTGCCAGAACGTCAGATATCCAATTTAGGGTGTTTTTTTTATTGCTTCTATCAAAGCTTCACATTGGGAAGATAATTACCAAGGGTCTCAGTCTTATCCAAAGGCGTTTGGTCAGTGATTTTATCAGCCATCTTCATTTGAGCAGTGTGATCATGTGAAGCCTATCTCAGACCAATGTCCGGAAACATTTAAACACTGTTATGGTGCACCAACTTAAGTGCAGGATTTGTCAAAATCCAATTTTAGATATCCACCACAGTGCCCCTATTGTTATTTGTGGCACTATAAGCGCTATTCAGAGCAATACGATAAGATTTTCATGTCAGAAATGTCAGCGTTGGCGCTGTAGAGTGTACAAAAGTTTCTGAGTAGGTTACATTTTCTGTTTACCAGCCAATATTATTTTTAGAACGCTGGAAAGCTCTTTTAAGTGTTTACTTGCCAAAGGGGTGGGTGATCTGCAGATAGGCTAATGCCAGCCAATATCTGACAGCATTTCAGTTGTGGTTAGCTCTGTTTTTATTTTTATGCTGCCTGCTGTAGGCTACCAGGTATTATTAATATGCTATGCATTGTTTTGTAGTCTAATTTTATAGCTCTTGTGCCAGCTTGTCTATTCCTAGTATCTGAATGTATTTAACAAGCACAACATGTTGGCTACAATTGTAGCATTCAATCCAGCTTCATTTGCAATGTCCTGCCCCTCTTCATCTTCATCATATAAAAGCTAATCTCATTAGACTCAAATGAAACCAGCTAAAAAAAACAATTCACAATTCAACAAAGGCTGTATAATCGATTGCATTACAACATTTGCATAAAAAGTGCATGATATTCAAATGGTCTGATGAAGCTCTGATATAAGCAACAACTCTCATATAGGCCTCCAGTACTGTTATTCTATTGTAATGTTTAGAAAACCAATCAAAAGTTTCAATGTACTGTACATAACATTTTTAGCTAAACCCATTACTGTTAAAGTATACCCCAGCTCTGAGCCTGACTCCACCTCTGTTGCACAATATGGGGCCCTATTAACATTAACGTTAACATTTGAATCTGATGATGCACAAGCAGATGAGAAGTACTGTTGGAAATCAGTCCAGGGACATGGAATATGACGTGTAGAGACATTTTCAGACCCTACTATCCTGATTTTTAATTAAAATGTTATAAAATTTATTATTTTACACAGATTATAAGCAATAACTTTTTTACTAATTTAAGAGTAAAAACTGGTGACAGTGGATCCCAGAAATGTTAACTGCTCCTTAATGAACATGTATTTATTTTATCACATATAATCTTTACTTTGATTGCAAACAGCAGTCCTCTCTATAGACACACTGATAACACTATATTGTTAATACAGCTATTATTTGGGGTGCATTATGAGGCTAGTGATATCCTAGAATTACTGTTTTTATGTATTCTTCAAGCATGATTATTTGAGCTTGTGACATTTTTTACAAAGTTACAAAGTAACATATTTTTGTCTCAAGGCAAAAAAGTAATTTGTGTTTCTGTTTTTTCTTAGGCTAATGCAACCATTACACCACCACACACTGGTCTGTGTTCTTACTGGTTGTGTTGTATCTTACACCGTGGAGCCTCTCTGGACAAGGTCGTGACACCATCTGGCTTGCTCTGCTCCTGGGCCAGCAGGTGCCAATGCCATCTTTTGAGGCATCGCAGAAGAGCTCTGGGCCTGAGGAGGGCAACGTAACAGTATGTCACTGACATGCATGGCTGGCGTAACTCAAGATTAATCAACTAATCAACAATCCATGTGACACATTTGCTGAGTTGAATATGCTGTTTGTTTGTACACACACACGCACACACACGTAGTTGTAATGATAGCATCTGCAGCCCGTGCTGAAGGCTCCTTCCGTCGAAGCCATGTTTATTTAAAGCACTGTGCTAATCTTTGATGTTGCACTTTAGTAATCTCAGATGAGATATGACTTGGCTGGCTGCATCGCTCCTAGACTACATTCACAACAGCGTGACTTTGCGCTGGGTAGCAAGGAATCAATTTCTCACATATGAGAGAGCGTCGTGTCTTACTTCGCTGTCCACTGACCTGTGACATTGCTGGAGCTTTGGTTCCAGGGGGCCACAAGAGAATCTGCAACCCAGACAAGTTATCATCAATAGCATCAATAAGTAGTAGAGCTCTTTGGTGGAAAATATGAATATCTCATTAGATAGCGGTTAACATTTACTAAAAGGGCAAATATTAAATGGCAACGGTAAACACTGGTGATAGAATGTACCCACGAGCAATAACAGGGCCACAGTGGAGAAAATTAATGTAGACATGCCCCAAGGGACTTGCTATTATTATTATTTTGGGTTTTTTCAACTAAGGATTAAGATTAAAGCAATCTAAATATGAGCGAAGACTGCAGGGCATACTGTAGGCTAGAATTAGTTCAACTTGAAGATTTTCCACACTTTCCCTCTCCGTGGTTTAGTTTATTTACACTGGAATTAACAATTAACTGGGCTAGTTCAGATGCACAGCTAAGAGTGGAACATAGTGCTGAAAACAGGTATTTTTCTAGCTCTCACTATGCTACTAATTAGCGGTGTGATGGCTTACTAATACAGTACAGACGGGAGCAGCGTTGCAGATTTTGGAACCTTCTGGGATGTCCCAAATTACCACCACAGGGAAATCACAAGCAAATAATTGTTGTGCCCTACTGCATGTTGGGAATGTGATGGGAGGTGTAAGTATAATATTGTAATTGTGAAGGAATGTAAGTACCTTAAATACATTATGCCTATGTCTACAACATAATATGCTTATGTTTACAACAGTCATTAGGTTAGTGTCAATCATCAATTGTACAATTCTACAAGGGTGGTAAAAGATTCTCTATGCGTGTGTATTAGACTGTACTCTCCTTAAATCACTTCATACAGCTCCGTGTGCTGTTTCAAGACCTCATAAATCAAGGAATCGTTGTGTTTGTGAGGTGTAACTGTAGACTTACATGACACATTGTCTGCTTGTGAATGCTGAACATCACAAGTTGAATTTAAACAAGACCCCGAAAACAGGAGCAGGCTTAGAAAAACACACACCTGCAATGAGAAAATAGTTATCTTGGTAATGCATGGTTAATGTACCTTTAATACCCTTGATTGAACAGTAATCTTCATTGAATAGCATTCCAATACAAGCATGCCTGAATTAATTTAATTTATGGATGTTTTAACATGTCTCATATCTTTCATATTGCGCCCAAATATCTGCATTGCATGTACAAATTAGGGCTGAACTGTACCGAACGAGTTTTAGTCGACAGCAGATCATGCGTGTATAATCAACCCCTCTTGCCTAATACAATACTCCTGAGAGCCCTGCATAGTTTGACAGTGCTCTTTTATCTTCATGATGGCATGTTTCAATTTGAGAAAGGGTTAGAATATGACACAGAAAATGGTATCTTAAAAAGAAAAGAGATACATTGTCAGCAAATACTTTATATCTGCACTGCAGGATAAAAGAAGGACTATTAACATGTAAATGTTATATGTGAGAAGGCCAACGTATAGTGTCCTTGACATAAGCTGCAAGGCATGTTATGGTGATTCACATGAGTTGATTGCAATTGCATTACATAGCATATACACATATGCAAAAAGGAAAATACATGACTTCACTCTGAATCTCGAGAAATATTTCCAACACCAAAAAACATTTAGCTTAAGGCTCAATGGCACACTACCCAAAATGAGCAATATGTGTGTTTCTGTTTGGGTTCTGTTATATTTCCAATTTAGTCCTTTAGCTGACGATTTCTTCCAAAGTGACTTTTAGGGAGCAGTTGTTAGGGATTGTGCATTTTGCTCAACAAACCCACTGGAAGACCACATAACTAGACTTGCATCCTAGTATGGCATTTACTGGTCAGCCATATTCTAATAACTGTTAATATGACAATATCTGATAAGTGACTAATTGATATTTGTGCTACAATTAATTTATTTAGGACGTCTGTTGCAAAGGGGCAATTTAGCAAAACACATTTAGTAAAAATTACAATATTTTAATGTATATCCAAATTCATAACTAAATCTGTCCACTGACTCCATTATGAAGCACACACGGTGGAAGCTGAATGCTGTTCTATGCAGCAAACAGCTTTTATAACTTGTCACTTGGGAACAGTGTGTGAGAGTAAAATCAAGGGGAAGGGAAGACCCTGTCACTGAATGTTTTTGTTAACAAGAAATAATATTCACAACTCATGGGCATAGCTGCAGTGCTTCATTATCTTATTCTATACTGAGCCATGCGGCTATGTTACCTTTAACCCCTTGTTTACGCTCTTTAGATAGAACATATAAATAATGTTGCATCTCAGTATAGTGGAAAAGAACATTTCCTCATGCTTATCTGAATTATTCCATTGCTGTATATAGAGTACAAGTTAGGCTACTGTATACTTATTAATGTTTAATTGATTACAATGCTGTGTTATGCACTGCTTGAGTACTGCCACAGCATATAAACTGTCCCAGATTTTCAGAAGGGCCCTTACTCAATTTCTATTTCTTTTCATGCTTAGTGAGTTTCTCTATGTATCAGGTATACAGTAGGACAAGTTGCCTGTACCCTTCTAAAGCCTGCAAGACTAACCAATTACAGTTCAGCTACCAGCCATGATGTAAACGGATAGGGTAATACGCCCTTCATGTGATTTGATAGGAAACATTTCTACCAACTGTACCAAGGCCCCTACGTTTGACCTGAGCAAACATGTGTGTGTGTGTGTGTGTGTGTGTGTGTGTGTGTGTGTGTGTGTGTGTGTGTGTGTGTGTGTGTGTGAGTGAGTGT
>JAODLL010050351.1:0-19478 GCA_026546735.1 Forbesichthys agassizii
TACACTTATGAGCATCCTTATGTTCGAATATGGTGTTTGTTATAGACAGTCCATGACTAGCACAGAAGTCTAACAACTGGATGTCACTTGGATGTTATAAGTTGTAAATACAGCTGAATGAAACAAAAACTGTGTCTGTCTGTTTTCCTTTCAGGCTGCAGAACAATAAAATGTGATTATTTTACAGGGGGGTGATTCTTTTCTATACCCACTGTAAACTAAAAAAATTACATTTTTGCACATTACAAGCATTTCTAATCCATTAATATACTGTATTTTATAATTGCTATACTGTACTACACAAGTAGGTAATGATTTAATAAATAATGACGTTCTCCCAATGTTATAACAACTATTTATGTGCACCATTAGCTATCCAATTTAACTGTCTAACATTGGGCTACATATCGACCCATAACAATATTGGCCTCATGATTCCAATATAATGTTTGAAAGACAATGGTTGAATACTCTTTATTATATATTCTCAGTACATGACAATTTTATATTACACCAGACTACCCGGTATGGTACTGTCCTATTTTATTATATTACGTAGGGCTGTTACTGGAACGTAGTACCATATTGGGGATATTATTACGGTACCGTACGTATAGCTGTGTATGTAACTTATTTTCTCTGCCAAAAAAAAAAAGTCTACATGGCTTAGTTTCGACACATCCAAATAAGAATAAGTTGTTTATCTGTTCAGTAGGGAAAATATCCAGTTGGTAATCCTTCTCCCCGAGTCAGGTCTCGCCATTACTGAACAATTACTATTTACAGTAGTCTACATTATAGCTACAGTAGACATTTTGTCATTATTTTCTGCTTCGTGTTTTTTACATTAGTTGCTCTATGGAAATAGTGTAATTTTAATTATTGTTGCGGGTGGATATAGCGATGCAACAACTGAAACTTGTAGCCAGATGCTGTGTATGTGCATTCATGTGATTGACAGGCAAGGCAGATTCGCTGGACTAATCCGGAGAAGGAGGATCTGATTGGTCAGAGGATCACAGGTCGCTGGTAAATTCTCTATCTTCATTTATGGAGATGGGAGATGTTAACCAGGGCAGATATTCTCACTGAGCTAATGGATGTCTGACATTTTTAAGAAAGTATACTATATGTATAGCTCTAAAATACTACATACAGCCACTTTAAAACACATGTTATAGCACTTACGAACCATCTACAAATGTTAATGTTTTGTAAATGATTAGTTTATCATGAACTATGGGCTTAATGATTTGTTAAGGATTGTTATAATAAAGTATTACCAACATTTATTCTAAGCAGTAAACATAGCCTACACATTTACAAGACCAGTAAACAGACATCGTCCTATTTAGTTACATATTTTTATTTAAGTTTAACATCTGACTTGGTTGTTGAATTCAGTGGTTGGTTGTCATGCATGTCAAAGCCAGGGACAAATTAATTAAAGTAATTTAAGTATAACAAAACAAATACATGAAAGAAATCTTAAAAATAAATAAGAAATAAACTTGCATTAACTACAGATCTAGTGAAGCACCACAGAGTCAGCCTTTCAACTTCTGGCTGCAGAGGAGCTGAGTAGCTGGCAGAAGAGGAGATGGCAGTAACAGGAGATGCCACATATCTACAGGGTCCATACAGCTGGTGGATCTCCTTGGAGGCACCATGGAAGGCCAGACTCCTATGAGTCAGGACATCATGTATGGCCTCAGACCAGTGCCATGTAGACATGAGAGGCACTGAGACAGGGACCGCCTCCGTCTCTGGGCCACTGCGTCCTCCTGAGTTCCTAAAACGGAGTATTAATATGTGGTAAATAACACATTGCAAGCCATATCAGATCACATCACTCCAATTCGGATTCAACTTAATTGGCTTCCTGTAAAATTCTGTATAAACTTTAAGACTCTCCTCACATACAAGGCCCTTCACAATCTGGCTCTCTCCTACCTCTCTGACCTTCTCCTGCCATATACTCCCTCCCGATCTCTACGCTCCTCCTCTACAGGGCTTCTGGTCACCCCCCCATTCCTCCTCTTCACCATGGGGGCTCGGGCCTTCGGCTGCCTGGCCCAAGACTCTGGAATACACTTCCACTGCACATTCGACATGCCACCACGGTCACCTCGTTTGCTAAACTCCTCAAAACCCACCACTTCAAGATTGCCTATGACATTTGACTCTTTTTCCACTCTCAACTGACTTTCATTTTATTTTATTTTCATTTTATTTTATATCAATTTCTCAGCTCAAATGTTTATTTATATAGTATGTATATACTGTATTTATCATATCAAATGTTCAGCCAACTGTTTTATATCTATGTATTTACTATGTAAGATGTCCTTGAGTGTTGAGAAAGGCGTCCAAAAAAAAAAGTATTATTATTATATCATGAACAAAAATCAAAAGAGATTAATGTGAAAAGTTGTAGAATAAATGTGTTTTATTATTGTGTCAATCTTGTCTACCAGTAAAATTATGCCAGATAGACCATACAGTATTTGTATGCAACATAATGAATGAAACGCAGCTGCTTGCATTTGTAGCACATAAGTGCTGCTTCGTGGCATTAAAATGTTAATTTGTGCTGCTTCGGTATTAGAAATGTTAGACAATTATAGATGTCACAAGCCACATACACTGCTTCTAGTACGACTAAAAATAGGCTAAGGTTTTGTGCTGGTTTGTTTCGTAAAAATAAACATCTGTGCTACTATATTTATAAAGCTGTTAAGCTTTATTTGTTACAAAGTTGCTTATGGGGAAAGTGGTAACGAAAGTAGGCTATCTAGGCCTACACTTTTCAGATGTAATGTTTTCAGAATGTAATTTTAACATTACGTTACAGACCATGTATTTATGATATATCTATATCTATAATTTTACTTTAAACGCGACACAATGCTTTTCTGTCCCATGGGTGGGACAGAAATAATCAACTGTATAAGCTATAAAATTGAATACATTTTTATAGGTCTTCTATTTTTTTTACATCTGAAATTAGTATACATATTATGGAGATTGTCAGACATATGTATTTTATCTTACACCCATATCTTGTGAGATATAGCCCTAGGCCTAATTTATTTTGATCTTACCATCGTTCAACTTGGTAATAAAAACAGTGGTAAAAACGAATATGTCACAAATGATAAAGGCTATTTTAATCAGTTTGGAGAAAGTTGGAAGTAGAGCCCTGCGTGCAATGATCAGTCCTGCCCACTCCCGCGTGTTCCACTCCTGCCCCCAGCCACAATAACACCTGTATTCCCTTCTCCGGTTTACAAGTAAGATATAATTTCAACATTTTGCTTGTTATTTTGCACTGGTGGCTACGAGTAGAACTGTAGTACCTCTAATTATAAATGATTGACTATAAAATTGCATAAATTACTCTAAGCAGATCAGGCAGTAGGCCTACTTATACCACTATGCGTAGGCCTGGTCTGGTCTAGTCACATTGATCTGTAATAACGGCATCCGCAAATGTAGTCGGTAAAAATAGTTCCACTTAGTCTGCCAGTAGCTACTTCGAGTTTATAGCCTACCTATAGGACTCTTATGAAGTGGTGTGCAGGATTTATATGACGTCTAATTCGCACAAAAGATGGACAGACGGCAATTGTCGTCAGATAGCGAACAACAAACCATATCACGGTAGGCACCGCAGACTACTACTGGTACAGCAGAGTGAGTGAGCACGGGCAGTAAAGCCGTTTCGTTTACGTTAGCATAATGCATTGATTGCATTGATTGCATTGCCAGATAGACATTGAGATGGTGTGATACAGCCAAGGCACAATTGGATTTTGCATCTGCGTATGTGTTTGAGAGAGAGGGGGGAAGAAGAGAAGGTGATCCTTGTCACAGCAATTCAGAAAACCTCGGAAAAAGTGTATTACACAGTGTTTCACTAGATATTTTTAATTTAATATTTAACTTTGTCTGAACACTGCATCAGCGATGGACGATTGCATCGACTATCGGCCCAACCCTACTACCCACAACGTAAAAAAAACATTAAGGCCTACATCACAAAAGTGTAAATATTGTGAGATATTGGAGTGTGTTGCAGGGGGGAGGGGGAGCGCACAGTATTTTGACAATTTAGATGTTTTTTAGATAGCTACATTAAAAGTTGTTAAATCACAAATGTTTACACAAACACGTTGAAAACATGCAGTGCAGCACAAGCTGGTGGCAATGTGAGCAGCAATCATCACTTTGCTCGGTCCTACATAGTCTAGGCTACTGTGCAGTTATTTAGTAAAATATTAGTCCAATTTACTTACATTTCCGAGTGTGTTGTTCCATCTTCGGCATAAAAGCCCTGCTTTGTGGGGGTGGGTGACCCTCGTCACCTGAAAATCTCCAAGAGACTTACTGGTTAGAAAGGATTAAGGAACCTCTGACGTTCCTAGAAATGGAAGCGGGAATAAGCAGCTTCATTTGTCTCCTAAAAGTAATGCGCATTCGTCAAAGCGCGTTTGAGAAATAGCTGCAGGTGTTTGAAGATGGAAGTAGAAATAGCGTTAAATTTAAGGGTTAAAAAGACGCAAATGTTGGCTACAAATTTTGATGTTTCATACACTTGCATATTACACTTGTTTGGTGTTTATATATATATAAAAAAAATTCAATTTATTTAGCCGGTTTAGTAGCAAATGTATTAGTGGTCAAGGGTGCAATCCCCTCGTGGGCAACATGGGGCATTTGGTGGGCCGCATTTGGCCCGTGGGCTGCTAATTGAATAGGCCTGCTGTAGTGTTGTTGGTTCTTACGTCTTTGCGGATCCTGGAACGCGTCATCTTGACGCTCTGCGACCGCCTCAATCCCCGATGAGTGACAGCCTCATCCTCAGATAAGGTTGGCTCTGCCTCCTCATCTGATCCCCCCTCCCCTGGCTCATAGTAGTAATCTGAAAAGAGACACCCTCACCATCAGATAACAGCTGCATGCACAATAATTTCTGGACTATGTTGTAAATTATGCCTAGCAGGGATCAGTGGCAACGCATAAGAAACCAACACTACACAATATCTTTGTCATTCCATTCTTATAAAAACAGAAAAGCCATTTATTTCAAGTTATGTATATCACACAGTGAACTGCTTGGACAGGAAATAAAAACAAAATTCCTTCTTTTAATAGAACCTATAATACTTTTTTTAAAATAAATACTAAAAAAAGTATCTTATTTGCCTATAGCAGCAATCACCATCGGTGTATGAATGTGTGTATAAATAGGTGAATAGGTGATTGTGAGGCAAAATCCTGTAAAGCGCTTTGGATAAAAGCGTTATATAAAAAGCAGTCCATTTACCAAATGTTTCTAAAATGTTATTAGAAGTTATGTAAAGGAAAGATTACGTAACAAACTGAAAAATCCCATTGATTTGTCAACGTTTATTAAATGTTGGTTCAATGGTAGGCTGGGAAGGCACGCGGGTTCAGTGCAAAAAAGTACTACTCGCAGTCAAACCGCTACTAAGAAAACGCTAAAGTGCTTTTAAACCAGCAACAGCAACCCCCTTAACATAGCATGCAACATTTGATGGACCATTAGGCCATAGCCTATTGAGAACAAAAGGATTTAGTATGTCTCTCTTCTTACATCAGGCACAAGGATGTAAGCCAATATTTATATTGATAGGCAACAACTAAGGTCTATTTTAGGCTATTACAAAAATTGTTATGTTCAATGCAGTTTGGTGTTGCCCATGGTTGTAGACCGATGTTTGCCCAATCCCAACCCCGAACATATCACATATGTGCTTGATGGTCCATTACAGTAATAAGAATGATAAAACTGGCTTAAGGGAAAAGGTTTGCTGTCCGATCAAAGTATAGCCTAGCAGCTTTATAGCCAGTATTTAGAGGAGAATATATTTTTTTGGTGGAGGGATGAAAGTGTGAAAAACATTTTCTCAACTTTTAAACCTGTACAACTATGCTTTGGTTATTTCACGTAATTATTTTTTGTTAATTCTAAAAATGTAATAAATAAAAACCAAATATAAAACCTGAGTGAAATCTGTCCCACTCAAAACTTGAACCCGGCTCCCCCGCACAAAAGGCCAACATGGCACAAGGTCGCCACCAGACAGTATTGTAGATGTCACCATTGCGTGTATTCAAGTACTGGAGAGTAAGATTTACGTAATTTATAGCTGCAGCGTAACTGTTCTTGACATTGTTACACATGGTTATGACAGACTAGGCTCTACATTCGTCAACATGCCTACATGGTCACTAGTCAACAACACACAACATTATATAACTTCCTATTAAAAAAAAACAATACTGAAAGCACAGTTCCGAAAACAACAATAATATTTTCTGTTTTAATGCTGTTCCAGCGATTAGGCTAAGAATGCAGGCCGGCAATCCCACAACCAGGTTGCCAGGTATGCTTTCTAGGGTTCCCCCAACATATGTGCTTTAGCATGATAAAACTGACTTAAGGGGCTGTCCGATCACAGTAGCCTATAGCCTAGCAGCCTTATAACCAGTATTTAGTGTATTCAGGCCATACAATAAATTAAATTAAATAGTAAAACCACGACTGCATATAGCCTAGGCCTCAGTGGTGGGCCATCAGGGCCAGCAAGGCCTTCTCTGCTGGCCTAACATAAATTATGATCATAATATGATAAAAGTTCATTTAATTTTGAATTTACTTTCCCAAAATATATAAATATATTATACAAATTATACATTATACATATTCTCTTCATTTTCGTGTGGTTTTTATATATATCTACTCGCGTTTTTAACCCACAATGACCGAAGAAGGGCAAAAGGGTCGATTTGCAAGCAAATCAACTTTTTGTCCTCCTTCGGTCATTGTTGGTGTCTTTCAACGTTTGCACTCCTTCAGTCATCTTGTTGGTGTATCTGATATTAAACTGCTTTTTTTTTGTTTTGACAGTATTACTTAGATATGTTTTAATTGCTGGTGCGGGTTTATTGATTTTTAAATGCGCTGGAAAATAGCCCGTTTTGTACACAATTGAGGTGATGCAAAGTAGTGCGTAAGGGTGTTTCTGTATACTATTTCTCCAGCCGTGGTCACGTGGTGTCATAAATGAATGTATTATGAGAGGTATTTATTGAAGTCGGACTAAGTAGGACATCACTGAAGGCCTAGGTGTTTAATGCACGGCCCGCCACTGCTAGGCCTATACCTTAAATAATTATGTTGTGTGTTTACAGCAGCAAAAAATGAACAAAAAGTGGTTGTATATTAGTCATTTTAATGTAATTTTACGAAAAACATGTTAGAATATATATTGTGATTAAAAAATGCATTTTCCTTAAACGCTTGACAATTTCCCTGCACATAGGACTGTACATGAATCATTCTTAAAAAGGGCATATTTCAGAGCGGTTTGCTTCTTTTATAAATAGTAAGATATTTAATGTTGTGTGTTGTCAGCCATAAATTCCGTAATTCTACCTGTAATAGGCTACTTTAAGCATGCTATGGTCTGTGAATTTACAATACTGTCTGGTGGTGAGCATGTAGCGTGTTTAGCTTTTGCGCGGAGGAGCAGGGTTCAAGTCCCGAATAAGACAGATTTCATTCCCCCGCCGTCATTTGGGTTTTCTCATTATTAAATTTAAAGTATTAACAAACATTTATAACAAAATATTTTTCCTCACACTTTTGTCCCTCTCACCTTAAAATGATGTCCTGCGTCACTGACAAAAGGATGAACGAAAATTGTTTGTAATTTAATATTTTAATCATAACGTGATATATATGATGATATATGACAAGAATGTTAATACATTATTTTGATTCGTTTGTGCACATTTGAGCACGCACAAACATTTGTGCATCTATAGGTTACGTGTTAAGGTTTAGTTTGTCAAAATATTACATCATCGTCCTCCCGTTTGTTGCTTAACATGTACATTTAAACTTATTTCTCTTAAACGGTTTTATAAATTCTTATTTTGCATCCACAAACGTGCACAAATAAATCTTTACATATTCACATTCTTGTCATATAGGGTGTCAATTTGATGATTTTATCCATAAGCATATAATAACCTCCATTTACTTTAAATTAATAATTTAGAAACCAAAAATGGTAATGCTTTAAACTCAAAACAGCCAAAAGGGATTCAGATTCAACTTTGTCATTGCACAGAATATTTAAACTTTGAGAATGACACATACTTTTGCATCTGACACAGCAAGTAAGCCAGCCTTTTCAAAAACAGCAGAGCAGACAACATAGACGTAGGAATCATAAGTAGTAGGTGATATTGTAGCCTTAATACAAGTGACCTCAGTAAAAAAGTTCAAGAAATTGTTCACACACAGCATGAGAGGCGTCAACACAGGCAATTGGCTGGCCTTTAAGAAAAGAGTCAATAGTTTTAAACAAAATACGAGGGTTGTTACAGTTTGACAAAATAATTTCAGATAAATATTGCCTTTTTACTTATTTCAAAGATGTCTGATTTAGATGCCAGCAATCTCGTATTATTTGAAATGACACATGCAGTTTGTCCTTTTTTCATTTGTGCACCGCTTTACAGCACTCGCGTCTTACAGTACAAACTAAGCATTTGTTTGTACTTGTTTAGCTTAAGTCATTAAGCCAGGGCTACGCTTTTGTCTGCCTGCTCTTCAATGGAGCTACCCTGTCTATAACCAATTGACAAGTGGAGTTAAACCATGAGCTTAGCTCCTCTGAATCATCACAAATAGAGTCTGGTATGGCACAATTCTGACTGAAGACAGACAAGAACTGAACAGCAGTGGGTTAATTATCTGACGGCGCCAAGCAGCCAAAGAAGCAACGTGGCATTGTCCTCCTCTTCATCCTATGGGCCCACCACTCGTGGGAGGAAGCATAGGGGTCGGGTGCACTGTCAAACGGGTGACAGCAAAGGTCAGGGACCTCGACAGACCAGACCCGGGCGGCAGAGGCTGGCTCTGGGGACGTGGAATGTCACCTCACTGTGGGGGAAGGAGCCAGAACTTGTGCAGGAGGTGGAGCGCTACCATTTAGATCTGGTGGGGCTTACCTCTACGCACAGTCTTTGTTCTGGAACCGTTCTCCTGGATAAGGGATGGACTGTATTCTACTCTGGAGTTGCCCAGGGTTGTGAGGCGCTGGGCGGGTGTGGGGATACTAGCAAGCCCCCGGCTGAGCGCCGTTATGTTGGAGTTTACCCCGGTAGACGAGAGGCTCGCCTTCCTCCGCCTACGGGTTGTGGGGGGGAAAACTATGACTGTTGTGCCTATGCCTATGTGCCTGTGCAGTGCCTATGTGCCTGTCCAGTGCCTATGCACCAAACAGCAGTTTGGAGTGTCCGGCCTTCCTGGAGACCCTGAATCGATTTCTGTATGGCGTTCCAGTAGGAGACTCCATAGTTCTACTGGGAACTTTGTAAGGCCACACCAAAGGTATCTAATGGGAATGTTATATTTAGATTTAACTCAATGTTACTAAATAATGTAAGGGCATAATGAGAGACCCCAAAAAGTAGTATCTGGAAACCACCGGCAACGTAACTGTTGTCATTGGACGTATGGTACCAACAGGGAACCACGTTATGCTTTTCTACGTTCAGGAAGGTTTCAAGGACGTCTCTTCTAACGTTTGTAAATAACATTATTTGGAAATTCTGGCGCCACCACATTTCCACGTCCTGAATAGATCTGGGACGTCATTTTGGTAAGTCAACACCACAAGTCCGTACTGAACACGTTTCATATAACTTTATATGGACTAACTTATGTATGAAACTTGGTATGAAAATAACTTTGCTGCAACGTCCTATGACGTAATTTTCTTATCTGGGATATTTATTATCATCGACATCAGGCATCTTTCTGGAGAAATATTTAAACAATCTAATCTCAAATGCAATCAGAAATAGTTTAATACATATCTTGCATGTTTGGCAATGAGCCTACTTTTTTACGGCTATTGAAGTAACGTTACCGGTAGTATGATTCACTGAGTTTGCTAACTATAGCCTTCCTAAAATTAACTATTATTGACCATTTGCCTATAACGGGATGAAGAGTAGATAGCCTTATTGGTAGACTACCGTACTTGCGGACAAGAAAACTGATCTGACTGAACCACGAACGCGCTTGAAGAAGACATTGGCATTTCATTTAACGTTGTGTAATAACCAACAACAGGTCCCTCACATGCGGAAACATATCGTGGTACTCATGATACTCACAATAGGTTGAATTAATTCTAGTTTAAAATACAGCCAAAGTCCTGGGTGCACTAGATTTAATAATGGCTCGGCAGTCAGTGTGCTAATGCTAATCATCAGTGCCAACGCCGGTCTGCTAATGCAGGTAGAACAAGTAAGAAGAGCACTGGTTGGCACATGCGTAGTCCGCGTTACTATCCAAGCATTACAGATGTCTGACATCTAAAGTGGTGCCTTTGACGTCATTAAGCATCGCCAGTAGAGGTGCCAGAGTTCTAATTATTGTAACTGTATGTGGGATGCAGACGGACTGTACGTCTCTCGCTCTACAGGATCTGCGAGAGGGCCATACAGTGAATCATGACATAGTAGCTTTTATGTATAATTTACATTCAGATTTTGCATTAATTCATTTTTCAACAGGGTTTGCTAGTTTAGTTTTATTCTTTCTGAAAATACTTTTTTGTTTCGTTTAGTATGTCTATATTAAGTTTCTAACATAGTCTACCAATATTGACGAATTAGCTCAGTTGTTTAAGATTTGCGCTATGAGTTCTGAGGTTGGTGGTTTAAAGCACCACGCAAAATAGTATTTTTTCAAGTAGCAGACAAGCAAGTTATATTATAGCCTGTAAGTATAGTAAGTTTGTAATGATCTGATTTGTGGGGGTTCATGACTCTTTGCGACACATTGTTTACGGTTGCCGTGGTTTTTCTTTTAATATTCTGCTCTGCAAGCTGCCGCGCACAGACTTCCAAGGTGATGAGTCATGCCTAGTTTATTTTATGTGTAAAGGAATATACAGACTTTCAGATATTTATGTTTGTCAATAAACAGAAGACCGGTTATCTTTTAATAACGACGCCAACCATTACAAGTTACTGTATACTGCAAGTTGTCCATCATGCAACTGATGTGTAAATAAATGCTGCCTCTCTATATTACGTTTCTAACACAGCAGTCTACCAATACTGATGAATTAGCTCAGTCGGTTAAGCTTTGCGCTATGAGTTCTGAGGTTGGTGGTTCAAAACACAACACAATAGTATTTTTTCCCCATATGTAAACATGGTGGGAAGTCCGAAGCTCACTATAATGTGGCTTCGGCTTTTGATCTTAGAATATGAAATTGAACTGCTCAAAACCAGACAAGCTTTACAACTTTTTACATTTGATCTCTTTTATCTGTTTTAAATGCGACCAAAACTTAATACTGTTCCTGTTTTATTTGGCCTCCAATCAGCAATGAATATTTTCTGAATATAGAAACACTGCAAGAAGATAGAAACCCACAGCATGTGCTGAATCAATTCCCCCGTAGGCTAGGCCATGTACTAATCACTCCTGCAAAACTGCTAAACCCAAAACGTCCATAAGAGTCTATTGACCGAAAATATGAGTTTATGTATTACAGGACATGTACTGCAGGTAATAAAACAATTACCAACCGTGTTACTTATGTTATAATGTAGAGTATAAGCGACTTGTCAACAGCATGCAAAGTATCCACAAAGTAGCGTTTCCATTGTCGAAATTGAATTTTTCAAAACCAGACAAGCTTTACAAAATTTAACATTTTCTGTTTTATCTGTTTCAAATGTTTTAAACTTTAGCATAGCTATACAGTACATAAGTCAATTGCATTCAAAGTATCCACAAAGTAGTGTTTTCATTGCCCATGAAAGTATTTACATTTCATTGGAAATTTTGGAGAAGTAGCCTAGCTGTGAAGCACGCTTAAGGTGCTAATCGTTTTCACGGCTATTCTTATAGGGTATGGAACAAGTAGGCCTAAGCCTAATATAAAAACAATTTGCCGCTGATGGACATCATGCAGGTCCACACAGGTGGATGGATATCCATGCGGTGTCCAAATCTTCTGTAAATGTTTATTAATAGAACACTCCTTTCTATTGTAGTTCAACACGTACGTGTGTTCTTTTTGCATTGATGCACACATTAGGGGAAGAATAGTCTCGCAAAGCCAGCCTTTCCTTACGGGTTCAGAACAGAGTTGCTTATGTGACGTAGTGCCAGTGTTGCTAAACTCTGTTCCAATTAAAGTAACTAGATCCATATCCAAAGCGCTTTACAGTATTTAGTATAATGTCGCTAAGAGGGTCTGAAAAGTCGCTTAACCTAGCGACATAGTCGCTAAGTTGGCAACACTGCGTAGTGCTAAACCCACCCCGCAAACAAGGACCGGCAATTCTGATTGATTCTAATGTTCTACAGCCAGCTTTTCCGCTTTCTCCTGATGTCAATTTGCATTATGGTTGTTGAAAGCCTGTTGAATTAACATGTCTATTGCGATAAGCACTGCATAGGGGGCAGGGTGGGAAGCCAAGAAGAAGCTGCACACTCAATGGAAAAAAGCTAGCCTGATGAATAGCTCAATGAAGTTGGGAGCCGCCGCTCGTATCTGCCCTCAATGTTGAGTATTAGTTTGGCCCAGTCTGACAAATACAGAGACAGCCCGATGCGCTGCTGTTGCAGCCAGCCGGCTGCCCTTGGTAGAATGTAAAGAAACACATTAGAAATTTAAGGGAGGATTTACTTCCAATGACAATAATTATCATTAGACATGGACTGGCAGTTGTTTTCAGCAGTTGTGGTCTTGATCGGTGTCCAAGTAAAATCCCAAGATTTCTTGGTCAGAGACCGATACAATAGACCTAGTAAAAATGCGGTTGAATCCGAGACGAGACCGAGACCGGTCTTTTTTAAGGTCTCGGTCTCGTGGAGTAATAAAACATTAGTTTAGGTTACTGTAAACAGTAGGCTAATAAAATAAGAATAATTAAACAATCAAAAAATCTGATCGTACGGTCCTTGGACAAGCACAAGATTGAGTAAGGCTCAAGCGAATCATATTCTCCCAATGTCTTAAGAGTAAAAGTTTCAAAAACATGTCAAGCACACCCTCCAGTCAGTGCCATTGACCAGACACTGGCCTTAATCTGTAGTCGGTCCACGGGCGCTGCACAGCGGATGCCGGTTGCCCACTTCTCCCTTGAGGGATGGGTTAAATGCAGAGAATTAATTTCCCCTAGGGGATTAATAAAGTATGTTTCTTCTTCTTCTTATCCTTAATTATTTGTTAATTTGCAAACTGTTCTGAATTTATATAACCTAATTATCGACATGAGCCAAAACAATTAAGAAGTAATGGACAGTACTCGAACCGTAACCCTCACTATTACATGTGCAATGCTTAACCTAATGAGCTACTAAGGTAAACTCACCAAGTGACGACAGCCTTAGGCTACTAATTGACAAGTGTCAATTGTTTACGTGACGGTGGCACACTGACTGAGATAATTTGGATCTCCAGTTCTTTGATGACACCATTCAAAGCACTATATCAGTCATAAAGACTGTTATTTATACTGAACTAGATTCAAAGAGCCATAATATCTAACAATCAGACATTACAAACCACTTAGCTGTACTGTATTGTGGACAAGAGCAAGTTGCAAGTTGTAGACGCCACCTGGCGGATATTTAACAAAATTGGACCCACATCGCACACCACCGTCATCCCGCATCATCTCCCATCGTGACGCCGTTCATTTAAAGAATAGAAAAATCAGACCTGATCTTGAATTAACTACAACGGTGTAATATTGGCAGAACAGTATGTGTTTCCAAAAGGAAGGTCAAATGTAGTCCTATACGGTAACATTGAGTAAAGCTATCAAATTATACAGGAGTTGATCAGACCTGAAAGGTTGAACCTGACAAGCCTGAATGTCTGCTTTCTCATTTAGAATTTAATCCAACTTGTTGAATTCTCAGTAATTTTGTGAGTTTCTTTCATCTGACAATTTAGTTCCTGATCATTAAATGACCTGGACAATGTTACATGCATTGTCAACCTTTTGAGTTTAACTAGGCATAGACCTACCGTTGAGAGCAAAAATATCTATTTTAGATCAGCGGCGGCGCGCATTGTTAATAAAACTCAGTTTAATTAAAAGTTAAAAATATAATAAATAAAAGGTTGTAGGCTCATAATGCTAGAAAACTATATTAATTGATCTAATCAGCTCTAACTGGCTGGTGCTCTACACGGCGCATTCAGCTCCACTACAGGTAGAGCTGTAGCAGAGGGAGGGTTCATCTGATTTTGTTTGTTGTGATCGCTTTCGTCATTAGATTTGGGTTAGGAAAGAAACAAGAAACAGACGCCTCAAAGAGGTAAACAGAAGTGTCCCGTCAGTTCTGACATGCTTGCATTTTTGCATGCAAGTTAAGTAAAACTGGTCAAATTACGTGACATTATTTCAGCTGTCGTATATCAATTGCTGGCAGATCAAAAGGTAAAATGCGCAACTTACCTTGTTGCCGTTTTCTTAAAATGAGGCCACCCTTTTGATCGTTTTAGCCATCTTTCACACTAACGATGTAAATGTATGCTAGGTTTTGAAATACACTGCAGCAATGACGCCTACAGCTTGATAGGCAGATGGCTACGCATCAGCTAAAGCTATTTCTAATAATTAAATAATTTTTTATTTTATTTTAAAAGGGACCCGGTTCTTGCCATTTTGTATTCGGTTCCAAGTTGGAACCGAATTTCGGTACCAACCCTAATTGTGTGTATGTCTATTATGTGTGTGTGTGTGTGTCTATATATATATATATATATATATATACAAAAAATATATATATTTACATGTAGGCCTACTTAAATGAGGCTTTGTTTATGTAGCCTACATTACCAGTTGTTAATTGCCTTAATTGAGGCAAATGAGGCCTGCAGTTCTTTCAATGTTTTTCTGGGTTGTTTTGTGACCTCCTGGATGAGTCGTCGATGCAGAGTAATTTTGGTAAACCGGCCACTCCCGGGAAGAGTCACCACTAGGACTGAACGATTAAACGTTTTCAAACCGAAATTGCGATTCGAACCAATGCGATTAGCAAATTGCAAAGCATGCGATTTATATGCCTATCTGACCCAGTATTTTTTGAAGCATCAATGGTTGTATTTTCATGCTGTCACCCTTGTGTGATGGTAATTTTAACTAATCAGCGCGGTGCTATTACCTGCTCTGAAATTCAAGATGTAGCCTACACAGCACGCCCACCAACAACAGCACGTAAAACACAAAGAAAACACATACGTGGAAGTTCTGCAGAAAAATTGCCTCCGCTGAGCTAGAAGCAACGTCGGAAAGTGTAGGAGAATCAATCACAAAGAAAAGCTAAGAATGGTCAACACCTACTGTATGGAGTGCCTGATGTAGTGGTTGTTTCCGAGGAAGTTAGCGACAGGGACCATATTAGCACGATTGTACTAGGCCGTCAAACTATTGTGCAAGCCAAATCAACGTGCTGGGCGAGAGAAACTTTAAAAAGGTAGCCAGCGTCTTATTGTTAAAAAAAAAAGTTAGACACGTAGCGTCTATGGCCTACTCTTTTACTGAGATGAACAATGTTATTCCAAATGCTAACAGTGAAGGTAACTCCGTAGTTTGACATTCTTCAAGGCAATGAGAACGTTACAATCTCAGGCGGCGCTAGATCATGTCCACAAAGTTATGTGTGCCGCATCTGTGTAAATATCAGCGCGCATAACAGGCTTTAGTTCCGACTGATTGGCAGATCACTTAAAAGCTCCATAAAACAATACATTTTTTTTAAATACAATAAATCCATGCTCAAACAAATTTATCCTGTATCTTTATGCTTTCATATTTCATTCGAGTATAGAGCAGTTCATATTTTGAGGCCATCTCATGTGGTAATGCTCCATAACATGTTTTAAATATGTTACATACATATTTAACTTAAATATTGACTTCAGAAAAATATCGCAAATCAAATCTGTCAGAAAAATCGCAATTAGATTTTTTTCTAAAATCGTTCAGCCCTAGTCACCACTGTTACAAGTTTTCAACATTTAAAAACTGCATTGTGTATTTTCTCAGGTTATATTTGTCTTATATTCCAATTTTCTTAATGTTAAATATTTAAGTGTGACAATTGTGCAAAAAACAGAAGAAATCCGTAAGGGTGCAAATACTTTTTTGAAGCAGTATGTATGTACACACACACACAGGCTGGAAGCGATTACTACCGGTTGTGGCGAACTTTGAGCGTGCTGACTGGGCCAATTCATACGACTAGAATACTTGCACATTGAAGAAGGAAATGGTGGAATTCTAGAACTTCACATTTAAATTGTTTCTTGATGGCACTTTGGACAATGGCGGTGGTATGTACAATTTGCAAAGCCAAATTCAAATACAACCAAAGCATTTTGAATTTAGTAGTTACCATACAAAAGCACAAAAAAAAAACAGGTTATTGTTGACGTGACTCGAGGTTACAGAATATAATAGTTTCTGGCTCTGTGTGGATATGTCTCCCCACCCGCCACCCATGAGTAACCGTCCAATTTAGGAATTGGCTTGCGTTTGCAGCGGTGAAGGTTTGGCTGTTGGTTGCGGTCATGTTCAACTGCCTGCAGCACATTCTGCAGGTGCTGCTTCTTCCATGCCACTGCGACGAAGTCGGATGTGAGCTTGAGCCACGCTCGGCACAGTCATTTACCATGTTCATTGCACGTACATTGACCTCACTTTTTTTGAATTGGTCGCCCATTCCTTCACATCGAGAGACATAAATTCTGGATCAATGTGCAGCTGGTGCATCCCAAACCAGCAATCCTCATTGGCAAGGTCAGCCAAGCTGGTGGTTGGCAAGAGGGTGGGGAACTTTGGCTTGCCAAGGCTATTGCCAAAGTGCTGCTCAGGGATGTGCATGGGGAGATCAGTGTGCTTGTGCTCCAAGATCACTCTGGCAAGTGCACGCTTGTCATTATTGGGCACCTTGCTGCTGAAGAGTAGCATTTCACCTGTCAGGTACCAGCGATGCCTCTTCAGCGCCTTGATTGCTGATTCTGCAATGTTCTCACCTACAGCCTTGTATGCCTGCAGGTGGTGGTAGAGTGTGGTAGAGTGGTAGAGTGTCAGGTCATTCCAGGCAGTATCTACAGCTTTCTCGCAGATCAACCACCACTTTGCATAGATGTGTGTAATGAAAATGGCAAATGCCCGAATCTTCGGCACCTGCTGCCGTGTGGTGATTGTGCCCATGGGGAAGCAACGCGATGTGCTGCTCCATCAAAGCCAGCTTGAGAGTATAGAGCAGTTTGGCCATCCATCGTGCCGTGTGGAGCGCTCCCGGTCGTCAGAAGGTCACTGCAGTCTGCTCTTCACCATCTGCATCCAGAAACCCAAGACACAGCTGCACAAACTCATGGTAGTCACCACGCTTGTGGTCAGTGACTTCTTTTGCGCACCTGACAATTTCAGCACGTAAATTGCCCAGGAGTTGTTGCTCGCTCGGTGTTGCCAGGAATGTAGCGGGACCATTGGCTGGTGGATTCTTGTGGTAACAGGTTCCATTTCTCTCTCAGACGTGTGAACAAGGTAACCTCTGGAGAGCATGATGACTCCACCTTCAGGTCTGTGAAAACCCGGTTCAGGAGGACCTCACCAATGTGGTGCCAGCACCCAGACCAAAGCAGTGGTCGGCCCAATAAGAGCTGTATGGCAATGCAGGCTGCTGTGAGATGGCTGGTGTTTGACGCAGTGGTGTCAAATGCCATGTTGACAACCTGGTCAGCGCAGCACCAGTCCTGCAGCAACTAGCATGTCAACCGAGCAATGATCACTCCACATGCCTCATTGGTCTGCTTCTTATACGCCGGGACAGCAAGCAGTTTCAGCTGCTCTGCATCTCCAACCACCACTGTAAGACGCTCCTCCAACTGGCGCACATTGCTGAGCATCGGTGTTAACTTGATGTCCCAGTGTAGGGTGCACAATGAAGGTGGTGTCCACTGCTTGTGCTGTTCCTCACTGATTGTCTCCAGCACTTGACGTCTTGCTCGGTAAGCTGTTGCGTAAGATACAGAGAGATGTGTACATTCACCACCTGACTCTGCAACAAGGCCACACGTGAAGGCAGCCTAATGCATTGGTGAAATCTTCAACCTTGTAGCCAGTGACACGACACTTAGTCAGCTAAGGATATCATGTGGAATGAAGACGTTTGTTCCAGTCTTCTTATGCTTGTGGGATGGTTCGCCCTCAGATGGTGGATAGACGATAGTATCTTCCTCTGACTCCTCACAACTCTCCGACTCCAAGCTGGACATTGCCGTCATCTCCTCCAGCTCCTTTTCACAGCGGGACTGCCTGGCTGCTGCGGCAGCTTGACGCTCCTCTCGCCGCTTCACCTTGAGCTGCAGCTTCTTGTTCAACACACCAAATGTGGCCACTCAGTCTCCATGCTGGCCAAGAAAGCTAGGCCTTCTGGGTTTTCAATAAGCTTTTCAACATTTGGAGGCCACAGCGGAAATGTGGCATCAAGTCTGCACTCCATTTTCTCCAATTGCTTCGCTGTAGTCTCACTGGAGCGCTTGGCCTTGGAGATTTTCCGCAGCTTGTTGTTAGCATCGACTAAGTCTACCATCTTGTGGCACGCACGCTTGTTGCTCACCATTGGGATGTTGGCTTTCTTGTAAAATGGCCGCACCTGCTCCAGGACAACCTTGGCTGCCTCAAACTGCGACAACGCTCTATTTGCACCAGGTTTCTTGGCAAGCATGAAACGTAAGATCTGACGATCAGTTGGAAGCAGGGGATGATGCAATCCTCACTGGTGATGCTGGGGCCCAGACCAAAGACCAGGCTGCAACTGCTAGTCTGGCAGGGACCAGTTGGTGAGGGCAGCATCTTAGGAGAGCTGGATCCTGTGGTGGGTTGGGTTGTGCAGAGAATTAAAAGGACACAAGCTCAAGGATAGTGATTAAAATCATATCTTATCATACTTAATATCACTCAATTATGGTAAACCATTCTTGCATAAGGATCAAATTTGAGCTGTACTTAGTCTAACTTCATCATAACTTACCGTTATATCACTACCAGAGTAGCTAGCTGTGCCTGCAAATATACTTGTATTTAAATGTTAATTTACTGTAACAACTACAATGCTACTCTCAATAAACATGAGACATGTATACTCTGAATGACATTGTCCACTCTATAATACTGTGTATGTTAAGCTTAATAGCTTAGCTAACATAGATAACTAACTGTGGTTAGCTAACTGTTGCTAGCTAACGTTAGCTAGATGTAATGAGCACCAAGTACCTATAAATATGACTTAAGATAAATAATTATACAAAGACACAACTACAGATATGATAGTAATATGTAATAATACATACCCAACACAGAAAGATCACCTCAAACAG
>JAODLL010050362.1:0-19475 GCA_026546735.1 Forbesichthys agassizii
CCCCCCCCCCCCCCCCCCCCCCCCCCCCCCCCCCCCCCCCCCCCCCCCCCCCCCCCCCCCCCCCCCCCCCCACACTTTACCATTACCCCAGAAACTTGTATGTGAAAGTAATCGACCAACAAAAAGCGATTGACCAACAAAAGGTTTGTCTGACAATAGCACAGTACTATCAAGATGGTATACACAGTACATAGACTAGTGTGTACGCTCGGCTGATTACAAATAAAGATTACAATGTGAAATATTATTATTGTGTACATCAAGATATTCCTGCTGGAATCCTGCTGTTTCCTTAGATAATTTGCTTGCGCACGTACTGTACGCATGAGCAGATCCATTTCCTCTGCAGAGATTTGTATCTTTCGTAGCACTTGGCAAATGAGCCATTATAATGACAATATCCCAATTGGTGCCAGCGCACCTGGCTTGTAAATAGAACGGGAGATGACACTTTGATTGGTTTTGTTGCATCTTATGCCCAAAACACGCCCATGATTAATTAAAAAACTATGTGCAACCCCTTTGAATCAAGCAATTGGCCTTGCCACTGTTTTTCCACTGATAAACTATTTAAGTGGATTTGGACATGCACTAAATGCTCATGATCCTAAATTCCCTTGCACCACAATTTAGGATCTAAGGGCATTTAGTGCCCTTTAGGGCCCATTGTGTTTCTCAGGTTTGACATGTTGTCATGACCACCTTTGCATTTTTCGTCATAAATATTGAGTATTTATAAATTTGCTTTGAATTTATAGTTTGCTTGTATTTTATATAAGTGTCCACATTAGTAGTTACCAATCTATTACCAACCATCTATTGTTTCTGGTGTCCACAAAACATATTACCATACAACATTAAGGTCATACTAGATAGATATGGGAAAGGAAAGAATATCTTGTGCCATGTTCTAAATGAGAAGGTAAACATGATCCTAAAGGTATAGTCAATATAATATAGCTCTATTCATAGTTATTAGACTGATATTATAACATCAGTTTAAAGTATTCTGTTAATGTTCAAGGCATATTTTGTGTTCCTGTTAATTACACCAACATTGTGTTTGTAAAACAGTTTGTGCGTTTAAAAGACATGGTTATAAATTGATTATTTTAATTCTGGCTTTTGCGCACACCCATATGCGGCCAACTTGTAAAGGCGACAAGATGTTTTTACGACATTTACAATTACAATTACATTGTTATAATAGAAAGCATACAGTATCGAGAAAAGGTTCAATTGGGTACCTATCTGGTACCAGTATACCAAATTGCAGGTCCCGGTATTAGTTCAAATGTGAACAGTACCTGAGTGATGGTTCTACATGATACTGGTAAATATTTACATCCATTGTCTTGGCAGACTAAAAAGTCTCTCTGCCAAAATGTCACACTTCAAGGCTTTATAACCACATCAGAGGAATGCTTCGCACAGGAGTAATGTCTCCTCCCTGGGTAACGCCATGCCAGCTTTGTGACTCTGCCTGCTGTGGAGCAGTCGGTCCTGTCTTACCCACAAGCCCTGGGGCTTCCTGGGAAACAACCAGCAGGCCCCAGCATAATTATTAACATCATCATTGTGTGTGTGATACTGAAGTCTCAACACCACTGTGAGTAAATGGGCCGGGCATAGCACTGACGTGTTTATGGTCCTCCTAATTGCTTTATGAGGTGTGTGTGTGTGATGGAGAGAAACAGAAGGATTGCCCACCGTGTTGTACCTCCATGCCATTGTACAGTAAGGCAGGGTGGGGCCGCTCTGTGTCCTAAAATAGGCCTGTAGTTAGTTCCGCACTTTGTCAGCGGTCTACTGGGAGGTATAGCATGACCACTGGAAATAACGTTCACACAACTGTTCTGATTGTTGTGTTTAAGCTATGATATGAAATAAGTCCACGAATGAACGAGCTACGCTCTTGTCTCTTGACTTCCTGTCAAGACACTGAGGATCTTCCTGGCCTTTCTCTCTTCAGTGGCATTGGGAGGGACACAGAAAGGTATTGGTGTGCTTGCGTGTAACACAGCGGTTGTAACGACGTGAATGTTGATGTTTTTCACGGTGTAAGGTTTTTGGGATTTGCACACACAGCCTCTTGATAAACCGAGACTGCAGACTGAGGGAAAGATGGCTTGCTGGGTTCTATCTGGATGCAGTAGAGGAGTTACTAGTGCCGTGGCACCAGGGGGGCTGTTGGGCCATCTTTTCCACCAGCCCTGTTCCTGTGACGTGACTGGAAACAACTAGCAGGTTGCTAACAGTGCATTTCCAATCATAGTCATCTTCACATGTATTTATAGTAAAGCCAGTGACATGCTCGACTGGACTGGAACGTACAAAACAAAAAGTAAAGCAGATAAAACATCCTTAGTAAGAAGAACAGCAACATAAACAACCTATTGAGACAAAAAGTGGAACTTGAACCTTGCTGTTTCTATAGTATACTCTATTGTTGCTTAGAAAAGCCTCTGTGTGAGCTATGGTCGTATCAGTGGTCTTCCGAGGAGGTTTGTATGTGGGCCTGCCATGTTAGGGGTTGACCCCAGCCTTTTTCGGATGACAAGTGGACCATTCCGTCCCTTTTACCGGCTCCTGTATGGCTGCTAGGGGTAAGACTTCATCTCATCAGGTCCCTGCCCCTTGATGATATTTGTCTTAGATATGTCAGGTGATCTCAGACAGACTGACAAACATGTTTTGTTTTTGCAGTGGAACATAAAAATAATTATACGTGTGACAAGCTGCCAGGAACGTCTCGTCTTCAGAGCAGTCTGGTAACTAGCTCAACCAGTATTCATTAGCCCGTGTCTGCATATAGAACACACGCTCTCTCTCTCTCTCTCTCTCTCCCCCTCTCCATCTGCATACATAGTAAATGCACACACATTGAATACACATACTGTATGCACGCCAATCCTGTGCGTGACACATCTAACAGACACACATGTATGTTATGTAGGTCAGTTTCTGGAATGTGGCTGTGTCATTTCAAGTATCCGTAAGACGTCGGAATTTCCTTTGTTTGTTAGACATTAATATGGCACCTACAGTATGTGATAGTAATTTACTTCTTTGGAGCATTCCCGGGTACAGTGGTTACAAATCTCTGGCTTTGGTATTGTAAAAACAGGTACAGTAAAGGTTTAAGTAGTACATTTAGCTGTTTCTTTAAATGCCTTGGATCTGCATGGCTGCTGTTTTTAAGCGTTGGCCAGCCGCTGATCAGTTCAGTTTGCAGTACCATAGTGTCAGGTGGTGTTTATGCATGTGCGTGTTAGCGTGTGTGTCTGTGTGTGTGCAGGGGATGAGTAAATGCAAGGAGAGTGGCTCCCACACAACTGAACATACAACGCTATAGGATCAGGTGACAAGCTTCAGTAGTCAATAGGGACAGGATGGTCTAGTGGTCTGGGTGTTGGGCTACCAGACGGAAGGTTGTGGGTCCAGTTGTTGACCTACCTGCAAGCATCCTTGAGCAAGAAGACCCCTTACTGCTCCTGGTGGTTGGTCGCACCTTGCATTGCTTTGGATAAAAGCGCTATATAAATGAGCCCATTTACCCATTTAGTCGCCATGGATCGCTGATCCATGTGTGTGTGTGTGGGGGGGCACATTTCCACTGAGGGTGGATTATGGATATTAGCAACACTAGGTGTGTGATGGTGTTTTGGCCATGTCTTGTGCATATAATGTGTAATGAAACAACATGTAAAGCATAAAGACATGCACATTCACACTTTGAAAATGTGTGGCCAAACAAACCTATAGAGGAACACACACCTAAGATTTTAGGTGTAGTGCTTTTACATAATAGTGAGCTTGAGTGATCACACACTCACATTGGCACATCCTATTAAAATGAACAAAGGGGCTGTGGAGCTCTCAGTGTTTGGTGTGACTGGGAGACACCTGACACCAGGCTACCAACAACACATCCAGACAAAAGCACATGGATGCAGACAGGATACTGGGACAGTGAGGTGCGTTACTGTAGGTCTGTTGTGGTCCCTTATCGTGGGAATCTAGTTTTTATTTGCCATTGTAAAGGCCTGGACTACTACTACCACTACAACTACTAATGATAATAATATATTGCGTTTTATATGGTTGACTACCTGGTAATAGGTATGATGACATTATGCTGCAATTGTTCAATTTAGAATATTGTTTGCTTACAATTGCTGGTGTATGACCTGTCCAACTACTGACAAATATACTATATGTAAGTCGCTTTGGATAAAAGCGTCTGCCAAATGCAGTAATAATAATAATGTCTGACAGGTAATTTACACATACTGTAACTTCATAAATACCCATGCCCAACAAGCAAGTTATATTTGACCCCTAGGCGTGACATAGATACTGTTATTCTGTTATTCTGTGACCAATATTGTAATTTCTCAGGCGTTATCTTACTGTGCTTATTGTGTGTGTCCCTTTGTTTGAATCAAATTCCTATAAAAATAATGAAATGAGCAACAGGAACATTATAGACTGTAAAGGATGAAGAAGGTGATTCAGTAGAAACTTATTATGTTTTGTCTATTTTTATTCACGACTTGTTGAATAAAATGCATATATTCTTGAGTCAGCACAACACACCAGTGCAGCCCAAACAAGACTCCAGGGGACACACTTCATCAGCAAGGGTGTATATCTTTCCCGTGTACTAAACTTTGGTGCAGTCACATGCTTCTGAGCCCACAGCCAAACTCTGTTCACACACCTGCGGTTATCCTTCTGAGAACACACCACATTGGCTTTGATTTGTAGTGTGCTGTGGCCTGTAAAGCAAGGCACACCACTTTAGCTGACCGTGAAATATCTGGGAATGTAACCCAGGGATCCCACTGGTCGTGGAATTTAAAAGTCTACGGAAGTCTATGGAAAGTAATTCCCATGTTTCGTTTGTAGCATGTTTAAATTTTAGTTGCCATTGATCAAAATGTTACATGACGACATGTAATTACATTTTGAGTTGTCTCAACAAATTGTGAAATTAATAGTAGTAGTGATATCATCACATCCATTGTGTGTGTTTTGTTGTTTGCCCATTTTACAGAAATATTTCTGGTGGCCTGATTTTCATGGAAATTCACATTTTTACTTTGTAAAAATCAGGGAGTTAGACTAAGACGGGAACCAACCTGAATGGATACACTTTCTGGATATTTTTATCTGTATCCTGAAACACTGCCTACACCAACATAGTCTTAATCATTCATGATATTAGGCTACTATATGCCTGGCTGCTGTTGCAGTGTGTAAGAGTTCAGTGTGTGTGTGTGTGTGCGTGCACGTGTTGAAGATAATTTCTTCTGGTCACAAGTGAGCAGAGAAAACAAGCAATTCATTGAGCCAACTCTCACACCTTGGGTATTTCTCCGATTTCGGGCACGATCACAAAGCTCAAACCACACACACGCGTATGCGTACGCACCAGATACGCACGCACACACACACTCACACACTCAGTGCATATACACACAAACAGACATTACTGTTTCTTTAAGAAAGTGTCAACCCTGAGCCTGAGAGATTTTCAGGAGTAATTTAATACAGAAGCAGCTGTGTATTACCAGTTCAACTGCAGTTGAACCTAATTTTTCTTGCCTAAAATTCCCCTGCAACTTGAGTTTTACAGTCTGTTGTTTTATGCACAAAGCACCACGTGATATCCAGTTTATCTATATTAATTATTTGACGTTAAGAGACAACCTCTAAACCAATAATACATTTTAAAACCGTAGATGACAACTGCTTTTTTAAAACTCTTTCCCATGGAAAAAGCTATGCCTACTGTATATCTTTGTTTTATTTCATAAACTATGCAGCTTGTCTACCACAGAATGGCCAACAATTTGTCAATTTGTCTTTTGCAGCTTTAGGCTATCTTTTTCAATAAACCGTGCCCTATACTTGGATTGTAAACTATAGTGTCTCTAACAACAGTTATGTTAGGTTGTACTCTGCATCAATAAAGAATCTTTCTGTATGATCATGTACTGTTCATACAGCCCACGCCTTCCAGTTTATCTAGTGAAAACATGTTAGAAGGTATATAAATGTAGAATGAATGAGCTCTGAACTGACCACGCCTGTTGTTTTTATCGGCTGGGTGTAAAAGAGAGGAGAGCGGAAGAGATGAACATGGTTTGGAAAATACATTAATCCATACTGTACAGTCTTTGTTTTGTTTCTGTCATGACCAAAGGCAGCTTTCTTTACAAATGTGGGGTTGTACTATAATGCCAGCCCCACAGTATAAAACATGTTTCTTATCTATAAATCTGAGCACAGGATTTGCTTTGCAACTAGGAGAGTCCCATTACTGACTGTAAAGGGTCAGAAATAATGACCCTCAAGTGAGAGGCTTTTCAAGATTAACCGTGTGAATGTATGAGTGGCCCCTTTTATGCTGGGATAAGTGAAATGGCTTGGGAACTCGCTATTAGTAAAAAATGGTTGCATGTTATGGTTGAAGTATGTTGCTCCAGTTTGGCTTGTTACTCTAAGCTCTCCCATAGCCATGGAAACGCTACAGTATACTGTATACACTGGGAAGTTTTCATGTGGTGAGGGGCAGCTCTCTCTCTCTCTCTCTCGTAAGTAATAAACATGAAATACCAGTGAGCGCTATTCAGTACACCATGCGTGAACATTTAAAAAGAAAAATAATTTGTCTGAGTGCATCAGAAAAGCAACAGGTGTGACTTTGTAGTGGAATAACATTCTATTTCCTGAAATGTAAAACTCCAGCTAACTCTACCATAGCCCCTGTTGAAGATCTTATCTAACTGTATGTGATCTACCTGGGGACACCTGCACTCTCCATAGCTGTCATTCATTCTTGTGAATTCAAGTGAGTTTAGCTAGGTTTAAAATCAATAATACAGGCCAGGCTGAAAAGCGTTACCACAACTCACTGGTGTGTTGTTTTCCTCCTGGTAGGGATGTTTAACTGTCTTAAGATCGTTTTGTGTGTAAACCGACAATAGCTTGCCTTTCTTTCTCTCCTCCTTGCCGTGTAATTGAATATGAATTATTCAGGCTGCATGCCTGCTAGAACACCCAGTTGTGTACTGTAATGATCTTGTGTGATCCAGTTGATCTAGTGTGTTCACATGATTCCCACCACATTGAAACTGCATGTGGAATTCATCAATGGGAAATCAATGGCTTTTACCTAGTTTTCCGTTGTTTCTTATTTCTTTTTTGTTTGATTTGTTCCCTTCATCCTTTGTTCAAATGTTTTAAACTGTAAAGCATGTTGAGTTGCACATTGTGTATGAAAGGTCCTATATAAATAAAGTTTATTATTATTATTAATAATGGAAAATAATATATTAACTTTGTCGGAGCAGTATCAATGTTAAATACCAAAGCACAATCGCTGAACTTTCTGTGATCGGTCGACCCCAAACTCTTTTAGGACACAAGAATACAAAATGATAAAATAAACCTTTTATTCTTTAAACATATTCGACAAATATCTTTAAAAAACACTTTCTGATTTTAAAGTGTTTCCTGTCAATCAATGCCTGAAATGTAAACGTGTAGCCTTCTCTTGTTGTGCACAAACAGATAAAGGTCAAGAGTACTTGATATTCATGGACATCTGCGGTCTCAGGTTAGGTAGATATTTTTCACAGATGGATGTGAAATGTGATTCTGAGTTCAATAGGCCAATTGTGGAGACAAATCACATTGTCCATGTGCTTGTTCATTAACACTCTGCATGCCACTCTCGATCTTTCATCCCATATATTTGTTATATTTTATCTGCATGTTTACCTACCTCGCACAAAACACCAAGTGCTCGGAAAGCGTGCCCAAGCTAATCCCAGTTGTTCACAAATGTCCTTACTTTTTATGTGTAGTTTATGAAATTATCACAGTCAGTCGTCTTTGCATATGTGACAAACTTCCATCATGTTAAGACAACACAATATTGATTACATGCCATTGTTGGCTAGCCTTGTGTAACCAGACCTAATATTCACTTTGTAAATAAGGTCTGGCAACGTTCCATTGTTACAAGTGTTAACAGTTGTTTCCTACTACTGGGCGAAGACCTCCGATTACTTTTGAAACTATTGGACAGCAATTAAAATCGTGAATCGGCGTTGCTACAACTGTTTTGATCGCCTCATCCAGCTCTAGCTCTACTACCATTTTAATACACGTTTGACTTCAATGTCATCTCACTAGCTGGTAAAACACTAATGCAAACAGGACTATAATCTCAGCGAAAAATCTTTTGCTGTGGAATAGTCGGGCAGAGCCAGGCTAATGGTTTGTAACCAATTAGGGAACTTTGAAGTATTAGCTTGCTTTCCAATACTAACATTAAGAGTGACATTCATTAAATGGCATCGCTTCACCACTAATGAGCAGACAAAACTGCAAGCCTACACGTGCGCACACAAACACACACACAATGTTCTCCAGCAATTGTGCAGGAGTTTCTGTGTGTTGACAGGGCTGTCAACAGGCGGTTGGGAGGGGGGGGCTGGCAGCCATATTGTCCCTGTCTGGTCTGTTTTAGGAGGGTTTCTATGGCTCTTTCTATGGCCATAGACTGTGCATGTCTTTGTCCTGCAAGTGATGCCATTTAAAGGCCTTGCAGTGATTAACACTGGGGCCAGCCTATGGTCCCTGCATAGACCTGTGCTGTGTTGGGCCAGCTGACTGGTCCATACGCTTGAATTGTGTGGCCCCAGGAGCCCGTCATCATTGAGCCAGCAGCTCTATAGATGTGTGTTTGTGCGGAGGCCAGCCTTTGTGAAAGGCTGCTTTCAGCACCTCGGTGCCGCTGTCTCCAGCCACACGCAGCTAAAGCCACCGGAGCTAACCTGCTCAGGGCGATTGCTGCCACGCGCTCACGCACGCACACACGCACACAGAGAGAGAGCGGTGTGATCGTGTGTGATCCGGGGCTCTAAAGAGGTGTTCATATCATGCGGCGTTGAGGCTCACTGCTCAACATGCTCTGGAGGACACGGCCTGCTGAAACGGCTGTGACACTGAAAAGCTCATCCGCTGCTGCCGTAGCGGCCCAATAGAGCTGTCACACGTGACGGAGTAATGTTTCCTGCACGCGCACACACACACACACATGCACACACGTGCCATAGCTCACTCTGTTTATACAGCATGTCATTTTATTTTTGTACATATATAATAGATAACCATTTTTGTTGGGCAATATATTGTCCCAGAAATAATTGCAATAATATTGTCAGACCAATGTTCTATTATTGTCATGTGACACTCATTGTTTGTTAATGATTGGCGTTAAACCAATTTCATTGCTTGAGTAAGTATTAAAAATAAACATTAAAGCAATGGCACATTTTCGCATTTATTCTTCCAAACGTAGTTACTGGAATTTTGCAATCTTCTGGAAAAACGCCTATTAAAACCTCGAGGAACACTTATTTCACCTGTCTCTGCCTGCTCTGTGTGTGTGTGTGTGTGTGTGTGTGTGTGTGCGTGCGTGCGCATGTGGGGAGTCCTGCCTGCGGGTAGGCAGACGAGAGGGCAGAAGCAGCACAACATGGCTAACTTTCTTACGTCAGCAACACGCATGTAAATACAACAGGCATGTATTTGACGTCTGAGAAGTTTTTCAGTATATTGCACGATATATCTGTATATTTCACGACAAGTCGATATAGTCAGTATAGTTTCAGACCTATTGTCATCATGTGTGTGAACTAGTTGTATTGTTTGGAAATGTTTTCCTTGTTTTTTTCATATTTTATCTTTAGTTCTTTAGAATTGTGCCTTGTGTGCAAATGGAGAAATTGTCTATTTTCTTTCTATTTTGTCCTTCCTTCCTATCGTCCTTTCTTCCCAGGGAGTTGTCCACCAGACATCAGACCATCGTCCCATTGAGGGATATCAGAGAGTCCAAGCTTATTTGAGATGTGATACGATGCATTAAAGTTATTGATCTTTGTGTGGTTGTTGACCTATGTGGGGAACAACAGCAGGCAGATACCATTAGAACTACTGTATGTATCCCATTCACGGACCAATGGTTTCTTAAAGCTGTAGATGAGACTACCAGATGAATGTATTTTATTTTTATGTTGTTTTACAGTTGACCTGTATATTTATACAGACTACTCTATCTGTCTGGGTTTGTTGTCTTTTGTTGTTGTAAGTAATAAAATATTGATATGCCTTCTAATGGTGATGTAGTATTTATTTAGACGTATGGCTGACCATGGCTTGTTTAAATTGAGACTGGCAATGTGATTGTTTGTCACCGGAATCCAAAATGACAATATTTGTTATAATTCTTTAATGTGTGTATACTCATTTAGAATATATATATATATATATTTATTTTTTCTTTCTTATTTGCAAAGCTCAGAAATAACAAAAATGCTTAACATCAGTTCAGGTATACTGTGATGACAGAGTTGTGGTTTTAAAAGTGTGATATACAGTAGTCCTTTTCACGTTTCTACTACTCCCTAAATAATTTCTCAGCTGACTAGCTAATCCTCGAGGTATATTACCTTGAGGGTTTGTCACAATCTCTAATTTCCTTCCTATTACATACTGTACACACTCTTGAGGAAACACGCTACCAAGAACATTGCAAATCCATATTGACATCCAGCAGTTTCTCACAAACATACTGTATACGCTGTAAAAACAATTTGTCCAACTTGATTAACGTAATATGGTAGGCTAAGTGCAAACCTTTGCTGTATATGCGCCTTAACGCACAATATTTGTTTCGATCCTGTACGCGCACACACGCACGCGCACACACACATACACCCAGCCCAACCTATTATTTGCCCTGATGATAACACACAAGGGTCAGGGAGTTAATTGGAACATTTAAAAAGAAAACCCCAAGTAGGATGCCACTACATACAGTTGGCCAACTGACGAGGATTATGCGAGTTTGAGGTGATTTAGCTTGATGTTCCAATGTTTGTATGTATTTACCTGCTATTCTCTGGCAATTTTTTAAATCTTTAATGTTATGTCAATCAGAAACACTCTCAAGATATTTATGTAATAAAACAAAATCCCTTAACTCTGTTTTATATCATAATCTCTCTTTGGGCCCTATTTTAACATCTATGCGCACAGTCTAAAGCGCAAGATGCAAACTGCTTTAGGCGTGTCTAAATCCACTTTTGGTATAGTTTAACGGCGTATAAAACGGTCTATGCGCCAGGCGCATGGTTCAAAAGGGCTGCAATGACTCTCTTTATTATACATGGGTGTGTTTTGGGCGTAACATACAATAAATCAATCCGTCATCTCCCGTTCCTTTTAAAAATCCAGGAGCGCTTGCATAATCGGCGGATTCATATTTTACCGGCGGGTTTGTGAAAGCACTGGAGCAGACCATCTAGGCAATAGCGAGATCCCTAAAATTTGTTTATAGGCTACACACTAATAACATTTCACATTGTATTCTTTTCATTTAAAATATTTTGCAAGTTTGTGTGCTCTTGAATGTCCCTGTGTGTGTAACAAGCAAAGTGTACGCACGTTGTGCATCTGCGCCGGTTTTGATAGGGCCCTCTGTCTAACTGTCTGTCTCAGAAAGCATGGGGAATGGACTCTGACCTTTCTGGATCGGACCCCTCACTCCTGATCAGTTAGGTCAAGGTGATATGCAGTTTTAGCATTCGATCATGTGAAATCATCATGTGCCTGGCCTGCTGTTTAGAGCATTTTGCTGTAATGTGTGTTGAAGCACTGGAAGCTGGAAACACAGGAAATGTTACGGTTTCTTTTTGTCTATTTCTGTCTTTAACATTGACTCACACAGAAACAGAAAGCTCCCATTCAGTCAAACATCAACACTGAGATTAGGTAACACATGTCCCTTAATCTATTACCATTCATATGTGCGTGTGTGTGTCACTCTCTATATTTGATATCCCATTCAGTTCCATCTGTTTAAAGGCTGTTAAATAGCTTGTGTCATCCTGTATATACATGAATTCTATAGCAGACAGATCTTGTAACTGAAACAGATTTTTAAGTGTTAAATATACTGTAGTGGGTAGTCTGGATATCAGAGAATGCCCAAGGGAGGGGAGGTTTGAGGTGAGGGGAACTCAGCAAGTGGTTAATGATTGGCACTGTTTTCCCATGATCCTCTCTGTTTATTAAATCTACAATCACATTCCTTTATTCCAGAAGAGAGTGTTTGAGATAGACAACAGCTTTGCTAGAAAGGTTGTAGTGTCACGGTCAGATGTGTGTTTGACAAAACAAGAATTGTACCCTCACAAAAAAACAACAAAATAAAGAGCTGAACTGACAGTATGAAGGTTACTGTGTGAATACAGATGCTTCCTTGTGGGTGGAGGTTGATCGGTGGACGGAGCTGAAAAGAGTTAGCTGGGTTTAGATGCTGAGCCGGGCAATAAATCAAAGGGAATGTAACACATCGGCCACCTGAACACTGAGCAGAGATGCTGTCATTGCAGCTGTATTCAATATTGACATTACAACAGCATGGCGCGCTGCCAAACTATACGCAACTGAACCAGCTGTTTTTAACTCTTGTGGCCGTGGGTAAAAAGAGCTGATACTTCTTAATGTGGGTGGTCGTTTTTTACAGTGGCGTTTGCAGTATAGCCTAATTGCTATTATTATTATTAGTATTAATATTATCATTGTTATTAATAATATTATTATTAATATTTTATCCACCAGTGCTGCTATTGTGCATGTTTATATTTGGGCACATTCTTGCCTAAGAACAAATGATGTTTCACGGTAGTGGTAAAAAGTGTAATAACCGCATGAAGGCCTAGCAAACTTGAACACACACAACTGGCCCAGCACAATGAAAGCCGTGGACCTGGGGAGACATAGTTATATAAGTAGATGAGACTGCAGCAGAAATAGGGAAGCTGACATTTCTATGCACATTCACTGTCTCAGCAGTGCTAATGAGAAAAAATGGAAAAGTTGGATCTTTCTGACCTCCACACGCACACACACACACACACACACACACACACAGCTGTCTGTTGACAGTAGAGGGGAAAATTAAATCTGCTTCCGTCAATGAGCTCACAGGGAGACGCACTCGGGGAAGTGTTGCCAGGGAAAGCCAGCATCTGTTTCCGTATGTTGTTGTGTTGTAGGTGGCACTGCAGTGTGAATGGACGTACCTGTCTCAAGCTCGTGTCACTTAGTTTATATGGCACTTTTGACGTACAGTAGCCTATTGAGACCATGTGAAGCTGCTCTGCACTCAAAGCATCGCTCCAATAGATGTCAGCCATTTGCAGGCGATTGGACCTCCTTCAGCCAATCAGAACTCAAACCATGTGGGGATGATTCCCTAACAGCGGCACTTAACTTGTTCCGAGCTCTCTCTCCTGAGTGGGTCCCGAAACACCTTATTGTCCTTCCAGCAAAGCGAACCGTAAATTAAGTGAACTTAAACGTGAATGAAATGCTGTTCTTGTGATTCAAATAATGCTCGCTAACTGCCAGAAACTATTTTTCTACCTTTCACTATGCAGTGATTTCACACATAGCAGCACTTCCTTTAGTCAAGCCATAAGGAAGCATGTTGTTTTCCTGCCAAGGTTTCATGTGTTGGTATAAGGTCATTGACTAAAGGTATTTAAATATTTACTTACTTTCTTTTCCTACAGCATAAACCAACTGCCATTAAACAAGCAAATCATTATCACACTATAGCTTTTTTCACATTTTATATTATCTCATTATGGGGTATTGTGTGTAGAGATGTTTTTGCACATATCATGTATATATAGAGTATGTTTGCCTTGGTTGGGAGTGAGCAATGTTATTGTAGGTTTGAGTCAGTCTTGGCCGATGTGTGCTGACTCCCAGTGTATTATCTTTCAAGGTGGAGCTAGGTCCACTACACTATAATGCCTTTAGTCACTCAGTCTTGAACTTGTTGTATAATCGTCTAAAGCACAATTTTCTTAGTTATGTGTAATAATGTGTCACTGCCATGAGGTGCCAAGATTCAGAAATCTTTTTAGTTATATTTATATTTCTTGTGTTGAGTATGAGTTCTACCTCAGTCTGGACTTTTACCCTCATTCACACATCTACTTGGCTCTGATAGTTTTTCTGTTATGAATGTCTGACTTTTGGTTCACCTGCCAAGCCTCTGATCAGAGAACGTAGAGGAAAAGACCTGTGCTTGCCTCAATCTGTGTACTACCCATGTGGAACACTGTGGACTGAAATAGCTGACTCCTCCTACAATGCCCTTTCCAAATGGTCAACACGCCTGGCGATCTTTCAATAACAGCAGAACTCATGTTGTCACACAGGGAATTGGTCCTTTGTTTATTTTTCTATTTTTATCAAGATGTATAGTCTAAGATTGAATACAAATATTTTTTTTTTATGGCGAGTCTAATGCTGGGTTTAAATGTGGTCGTGTTTACCATGTTCACAAAAGTGTCCATATGAACTATCTTGTATTCACGACGTTAAGTAGAACTTTTCTGAAAGCTTCGAGCTTCACAAGTTTACACGACTTCCAATGTCTTAATCATGAGTTCACGAGTTACATTTGAACGCTGCATAATTGCTGATCGTGATTTACGCCCCTTAGCCTTCAACCTAACAGAATGTTCGCATTCATATCTCCCAATTAACAATAAATACTGCTGTAATAACTGTTGGTTGAAAACTATACATACACAAAGGCACCAAGATGGAATTGCACTCCGGCAATGTCTCCAGGAACGGTATGTTTTAGTGTGACTGATTCATAAACAGATCTTATTTTGGTGAGTGACATGAATCTCCTATAGAAGGATTGACTTGGGCACATATGCAACAACAAGGTTGGAATTTTACACTATTGCCAGGGCTTTTGTGTTTTCTATATGTGGATGTCAGCACCTTAACCCTGTCAGGCTGGGCTGCATTCATAAGTTGCAGTATGGACTGTCCCTCCACCCAGCCGACCTGCGTTCACCTTGGCTGACTAAGCAGGAGGGTGACAGAATAAAACAGGAGAAGAACAAAACAGGCTTATCAAGCTCATAAACCTTGAGAAGCCTGTCAATAATATCTCTGTCCTGCCATAAATCATGTTTCTCTCACACCTCATACTTAGCATTTTCTGTCACGTTTGTCTCTCTCTCTCTCTCTCTCTCTCTCTCTCTCTCTCTCTCTCTCTCTCTCTCTCTCTCTCGCTCTCGTTTCCTTCAATGATACAGGGGGCAAGACTGAATGTATCTAACATTACATTTTTGTCTAAATCATAACATGGGTGTGGTAAGAGTAGGACTCCTAAAGGTCCATGTCTCATTTTGCAGGACTGGTCAAATTAGACAAAGATACCTTTGTGGGTTTAAGTTAGTGTCCTATATTTTGTTCAAGGTGTGTGTGTGTTTCACTGTATGTGTGATTCTGTGAATGCATTCCTCAGCGTGAGCCAATTAAAACTTGTGTACAATGTACAATGACATTTTAAATTTTTAATTGCAGTGTTATTGGCAAAGTATATTCTTTATATAATAATGCTATGTTAGGTTCATATAATGTACATATTTACATTTACTTTACATTTGCTAAGCATGTGCTGTAGGATACAATGAGTGAACCTCTTGAATCCCAGCACTTTCTCTAGCTGAATGGTGATTTGCCTCCACTTGACTGTTAGGTTTAATCGAAATGTTCATGTTGATTAATGTGAAACAATGTCTATGGATGTCCTGTTGTTTGGGCAGTGGAGCGAAGTAGAGTGCTCTCGCCATGTTTTTCTATGATCTCACAGCCTTTACCACATATTTCTTTTGTCGGGCTGACATAAAGGTTCATAGATACTGTACAGTGTTGCTTGCTATCTCTGCTTTGGGTACTGAGAAAAAAAACTAGATAAACACATATGGTATATTGAAAACTAGATAAACACATATGGTGTATTGAAAACTAGATAAACACATATTGTGTATTGAGGCTATCTGGTGTTTTCGCAGTCAAGTTGTCTCCACACTGCAGTATTAGGTCTGTAAACAGGGCTGTAAACAACAATTAAATAGTTCTGAATTATGACATTGAAACTGTATTGTGCTGTATTCATATAATATAACCAAGCAGCATCCCCCCTCCCCCCCCTCACCCCATCATACTCACACACAAGTAGACTGTGATTTGGGCTGGACTCCCTAAGTAAGATACCCTTCTTGCCCCATTCAGATGGTAATCCGGTTTGACGTGGCAGAAGGATGAGCATGGCCCTGCAAGATGTATCTCTTCATTATTCATGATCTCATTCCCTCTGTGGCAAGTGTGTGTGGACTGTCAGTCCATACTGTCAGTGTATATAGCTATACACTGCTTTTTAAGGGAATCTGTGCATCTTCAATGAAGGAGTTAATAGATTATATTTGCAAGGAATAAAGGGAATGTGTGAATAACAAGATTGTGGAGGCCCCCGCAGTGTATCTCCCAGGCCAACATTATCGGCACAATGTTCAGTGAATGAAGGCCACTTAAGGACAAAGCCGTAAGATGAAGCCTGACTACCTTATCTCAGGAGCCAACGGTTGCCAAGCAATAGCTACTGTTTTACGCGTGCGCGCACACACACACACACACACACACACACACACACACACACACACACACACACACACAGCCTTTGTAATGGAAAACAAATTATACAAATGTGTTTATTTTGATTGTTACTGTGTTTATTACATATTACTACTATTACTACTATTACGACTATACTAGTCGCTTTTTTGGATTTAATTCTATAAATGGCTTCACAGCGGATTTATTTTTCTGATAAATTGGACAGATTAAATGCTGGTGATGCATTTGTCCAACAATTTAATCTGTGCATCGACATCTGTGTGTATCTATTGGCCGCAGACACACGCACACACACACAGTGAGACACCTTATTGCATGACATGAGGGTTGATCAATAATTAAATTTTCATTTAAATATTTCCAGCACGTAAGAGATGAATTTGAAATACAATGTTTGCAGAAATCTGATCCTGTGTGTTCTTGTGCACGTTGACGCACTGAAAAGTTGCAAGTCCACACTGTTACAGTTCAGACAGATTAATACTGTAGCTGTTCTACCCAACTGTGCTTCTCATATGGAGGCTCCTCATAAGCGCACACACTCACATAAAACATATACACATTGTCCACTTTAGTCTAAATTGGACAGATGTTAATAATTAACATTTATTCATATTTTCATATTTGTGTTGTTTCAAAGCCATGGTGGAATCTCAGCTACAATACATACACTGTACTTAAACTACCACTTTAATTTAGGTAATTAAGTCACTCAAGGATAGAACTTATTGCGTTTTTGATGTTTTATGATTTGTGGTGTTAGCAGAATCTAGATTTGCGCTGGTTTCAAATTGATGTACTTCCAAGTGCTTTGCTTGGCCTTTCTACAGTTTAATGTGTTGCCATATCTAGTTATGTCAAGTGTTTTTCGATCGCCCAATTAGGACAGCTGCTAAGTGGCCTCGCATCACCTCACACCCCGACAGCCAATTGCAGCAGCAGGCATACACACTCTCACAGGCTGTATGTGTAATGTAAACATCTCTTTCTCTGTCTGCCATGGCTTGTACACATAGGACACACACACGCACGCAGCATTCTGCGTTGTCAAGTTATGTAAATTCGTCTTTTTGCTAGAATGAATGGCCTCAAGTGTCTCCCAAGCTTAGCAACAGGAGGTCAAACATGCGTGCACACACACACAAACATGCACACACACATTGCTATTCCTCTCACCCTTCACTGTATGTCTCACACTTTGATTTATATCTGGACTAACCCTTGTATCATTGTCAAGATGGCCCCCTGTTTCAAAGCAAACTTGTGCATGTTACCAGTCACCATCCTAACAGCTGTTTGGAGAGGTAGTACCGGAGCACAACACATAATCTACTAATGTTTATTTAATCAACTATATCATCCTCAATCAGTCATTCACCATTTATTGCTAGGTCTTCATTTAGTATAATAATTGTTATTGGAAACAGGTGAATATATCTGTAAAATAAAACAGTCTGAAAGAATGTTCAAAATAGAAGACAAGACCAATATGAACAGAAAGTTATTCAACAGCTGATAACCGTACCAGATTCTGTCCAGAAACACAGAGGTGAAAGTAGGTATCAAGAGAATTGTAATTATCCACAGCAAACAATAGGACACCATTGATGAGCTATAGCCAATGCAGTCGCATCCTGCTGAATTTAACATCCAGTAAATAAGTAGCCTGATTAAACAACCAATGGAGATAATTGTATCAGATGACAGCAGTTTACATGAGATCATTGGGTTGTTATTTGAACTGAGCGAGGCCACGTCGTTCAGAGGAAACTGATTATATTAGTTTTGACTTTGCTTTGAAAGAACAGTAATTCTGTAATTACTGTACATCAACCTTCAGAATTTATTTATTAGTTAATTGAGCCTTTACACTTTATGAATTACAAAAAAAAAGAAGAAAAAAAGTAAAATGTACCGTCTACCCTGGTATGTTAGTTTTCAAGAATATTGTGGATCTACGATATCTCAGAGCCATGTAAAGAGAGAGTTGCGTCATCCTGTTTTTTCACAGCAACAGAGCCTCGAAATAGTTCCCGGAAGTTATCCTAAATACAAAATGTACAAAGTAAATTCGATTTTAAATGTAAATCGGTGCATTTATTGACTACTAATTACCAGTGAATAAAGTTATATATCTGTAAATATATATTCAAATTACCAACCAAGCACTTCCTGGAACTATTTTGCCATAGGCTTAGCCTCTCCATGAGCCATGTGACCGTTGAAAATTTGAACTTCCGTTGGCGTAACTCTGTTATTTTCATGGCTCTGCCTCTGCCATATCCTATTGAAGTAATTTTACCTTCACACACTGATGCATATCTGTAATGTTGAGTAAAACATTAACCACTTCCAGAACGTTCTCCTAGATCGGGTGGAGAATGCATTGCCCATTCCTACTAGATACTGATGCCTTGCTTAAAGTTTACTCAAGGAAAAATGAAAGCAACCTATTCAAATACTGCAATGCCAGAAAAAGCAATGATCTGAAGATGAATGTACGTGATAGAAAAGTGATAGTAAAGTGATCTGATCACAAATCCCAATCAGTCTGACTTCTCTCACATATTTATTTTCTCCTTACCGGTACAATGATTCATGCTTATATTTAAATAAATAGGATACGTTATATGCAAAACGTATTTGTACTTGGACATGTAAGTTTTATCCCGTCCCATCTGGGGATAGCAGAAAACAGGTAATATCTGTTGCTTGGGCTACAGTGTCTCTTTGCTACTGATGCAGTATGCCTTATCGATCAGACTGCTACCGTGGAGGCTCTCACGATAAACGCATTCAAAAACATGTCAGGTTCACTCTCCAGTCAGTGCTGTTGACCAGACTGGCATCAATCTGGAGTTGGTCCCCGGGCG
>JAODLL010050373.1:4114-19472 GCA_026546735.1 Forbesichthys agassizii
GAGACGGAGGAGGCGAGTGAAGGAGAGGAGGTGGCGAGTGAAGGAGAGGAGGTGGCAAGTGAAGGAGAGGAGGTGGCGAGTGAAGGAGAGGAGGTGGCAAGTGAAGGAGAGGAGGTGGCCGTAGAGCTGGAGATGGACTCCGAGGCGGTGGAAGGAGGGGCTGGGGAGAAAACTCGGGAGGACGAGGAGGTCGTGGAGGTGGCAGAGGAGGCGTTAGAGGAGTGGGGAGACGAGCGGATGGAGGAGGCCGAGGAGGGGGAAGATCTCGCGGAGGCTTTTCCGCACGCGGCAGACGACGTCGGCCAATCCGGTGCACTGGAGCTCAGTGAAGGAGACGCCCACCCTACCCCTGTATTAGAAGCACTACCGCTAAGCCCCGCCCACATCCCTGTTGAGCTGTGCGAGGAACCTCTGAGTCCAGTGGAGATGGACACGACAGAACCAGCGTACAACGTAGAAATAGAGCTGCTGGATGTGGAGCCGAGCGCGGAACAAGAGCGAACGGAACGAAGCGATCCCAACGCCGACGCCTTCGAACCCCACTCAGTCGCGGGTGAGCCCGACGGCGACTTTGGCACTCAGAAGGAGGGCGGTACAGAGGTCGCCGGTCCGTCCGCGTCACAGCAAGCCTCCTCTTCGCTCCAGCAGTCTGCCAGCGAAGCAGACACCACAGAAGAAGAAAACCAGTCTTTTGCAGCATGCAACGCAGAGGAACACGAGCCTGTAGAGCCTGAGGTTACCACTGAAGAAGAAGGGGGAGAGGTAGTAGAAACGCAGTCTGCTGATGCAGTAGCCACCACAGAAGAAGAATCAAGACGTCCCTCCAGTCCTCCAGCCACCGAAGAAGAGACGGCCTCACAGCCAGACCAGAGCCGTCCCCGGTACACCATCGCCCCCGCCTGGCAGCGATCTCTCTCTGCGGGGAGTGGCACCAAAGAGGTCACCCCTCCGTCCTCTCCAACCCTAGACCTCTCCTCCACTGGGCCGGCCAGCCCCGTCAGCCCGACCATGGCACAGGCGGTGTGCACCTCCAGGGCCGAGGTGGTGTTGAGTCCCAGCAGGCACAGGAGTGCAGGAGCGTTCCCTGCTAAACCCCCGGGCTCATCTGCTGCGCCTGCGGAAGGTATGATGCGATTGAAAGCGATCGTGTGTATTCCTTGAGATGGATTGATTGAGACAACAACAGTGTGCATAGATATGTTGTTGTGTTTTTGATCCAGAAAGTAATTTTATTTGTATTATTATTATTATTATTATTATTGCATGTGTATTTACATTTATTTTAATGATGTATTAGGGACACATCGGTGTCGTGAGCTCTATATGATACCTTTAGAAGAACACACAGGGAAGTAGCTCGGAAATAGTTAGTAATAGAGTAAATGTTAATCTGAAGGGTTTCATCATCGCTGTGACTTCACTCTTTCTCTTCCATTGTCTGTTGGTCGTCCGTTTGTACTCTTGGCTGGGAGAGGTTGGGTTGCTTCATAAGTTCGATGATTAACTCCACTGCATTTTCAGAGTTTCGGTCTAAAACATACATTTTTGAATCATTTAATTCCCCAAATGAAATGAAAGTATCTGTTTATGGTTCTACAATATTCACAATTAGTTAACGAGTTGTCAAATGATAAACCAAAATGCTAGCATTTTATCCCACCCTCCCATCTCTAGAGACTCAGGGTATAGCAGAGGGAAACCCAGAAAACCCATTTGGAGTTCGGCTGAGGAAGACCTCAGTTCTACGCAACTGCAGCTCAGAGGAGAGCACAGAGGTACGACATATAGGTTTCCATCTATATGTTTGAACTTTTATTTGTACGTGTTGTTATATACTTGTTTTTCCTCACACCGTGACCCCATACAGTAAATTAGGTGTCCTAATGTTAAAATAAAGTATCTATGCTTTAGCCCACCTACGAGTCACAAGTCCAACCAGCAGGCAGCAGGTCTGCTCCTGTACAGCCAATCAGCATTAAGCCTACACTGAGTCAGCCAATCAGTGTTAAGCCTACACTAAGTCAGCCAATCGGCATTAAGCCTGCGCTACCCAAGAGACCGGAGGGACAGGATGAAAGTGAAGAGAAACCAAAGCCCGCCTTAGGTATGGACACACACACACACACACACACACACACACACACACAATCTCACACACACACACACACACACAGACAGACAAGTAATTTGACAGAAGCTTTAATGCAAAGCGACTTACATGTCATGCATTTGTCAATAGGACAGGTCATACACCAGCAACTCCAACATTCTATTATAGAATAGTCGTAGCATCTTGTCTTGTCTACCATGTCAATATATCATTATATCGTCAAGCAAAATTGCTAATTTCCTAACTAATAAAGTGCTTAATACATCAACAGCAGGAACGGATTCTCCAACCCCCCACACCTCCCTTCCCCACACACACACACACGCACGTGCGCACACACGCACACACGCACAACCACATTGTAGGGGACTGCTACCAGACACGCACATAAAAAAACCCCGTTCAAAACAGGTACAGACCAACACTGTCTAGCCCACAGCCAACTAATGCAGTGTTACTGTATGTTGTGTGGTTCCACATCTGTCAGGCCAGACTGGGCCTGGCGGGCCAGATTCTCCAAGCTGGATTTCTGTGGCCAGACAGAAACAGCGGATCTATAAAGACAACACCTCTACTAAGAAGGTAGTCTGCCTGTGTGATTGGGTTGCTTTGTTTCAAATCCTATACTGTACATTGAGGCTTCCATTGTATGTAGATGTCTGTGATACTGCCCGGGGGTGCACGATACTGACACAATGTGATGTTGCCAAGGTGATGAACAAGATCGCTATTAATTCTTTATATTTTTAAACATAAGTAAAAGTATTAAAGTTATGGGCAAATGCAAGTTGCAGAGTTTTCTTTAATCATCATCATAAACATATGGGTTTAGGTCAACTGTCACATTGTACCGAGGAGGCATATTTATTGACCAACCGTGGAGATCGAAGAGGAAACGTATCCTCTTCGATCTCCACGGTTGGTCTTTCCTCAGCCACACATTGCACTTTTCTGTTTTAATTCCAACACAACTAAGCCACACAGCCAAAGGACGCATCTCTAACATCGCTGCCGGAATCTTTTATCAGGAGGAGCCAGAGACGAAGCCTTCCGTGCCACTGTATGTGAGCTCAGCTGCCTGCAGGGAACCAGGCAAAACAATGTCCTCTGGAGTCCTCAAAGGTCAGGTCACGCATGCGCACACGCACACAGACTCATGCGTGTGTCCTGTAGGTTATTTGCTACAGGTTATTATCATAACACTGAAGCGACAATTTAGAAGAAATATGTGGTGAAAATGTATTCTGTAAACTGAAATACATTTTAAAAATGAAAGGATGTGAAAGAATTAAACAAAAATGGTCATCCATTCCAGTAAATTTTGATAGTCCCTACTAGAGATTCTTTAAAAAACGAATTATTCTCTACTGCCACAAGAGGGCGATGTATGCTATACATGACAAATGCGTTGACCTGAACACGATGGTACAAGAACAGGAAGGTACCTGGTTGGTGGCCTGCAGATGTCTAGTTGGTTTTTGTGTTTGTATATATTTAAGTTCCTTTAATGATGGTGGGTGTGGGTTCCCTATTATCCTCTGAGGCAACTGGATGGAAGTTATGCATTGTGGCCAAACAACCAGTGGTCCAGACCATTCGCACTATTGACAGCTACAAGCCTGGTTTTAGATGCGATCTTACCCTGTGAAAGACAGACAGGCGATTCACCCAATCATCTGTAGTGTTTATTTGAGACCGTTTTCAAGGATGACCTCTCAGATGGTTCTCTGTAATAATCGCCCAGCTGGAGCGTCAGGTTATTGTTGCAATTCCTTTTCTCACTCTCTGTGCGAGAGTGTGTGCGTGCCACGGCGAGGTTTAAATTGATCACACACTTCATACAGGTGAGCATTGTGTGTTTCATTATAGCAGCATCTGATTATGTGTATAATGTCGGGTCAGGTTGTGTGTTGCATCAAGAGGTCAGGAGGAGTCAAGACTCGATAAACAAACGCGTCACGCTGACTTTACATGTACTTACTGGGGTACTGTAACTCCTTAATTCTCCTGTGCAGGCAGCTCACAGGAGACAGCCAGTCCTGCAGGAGCAGCGGAACAGGGGGGCCGCAGATCTCTCTCCCCCCCCACTCCAGTGCCACCACAGGTCCCAAAGACCCAGGTACACCTGTGCCCTGACACCCCCAGGCCCTCAACTCAACCTGCCCCCGTTCCTGTCTCCCAGAGGGGTTCCATCATCACCAACCCCACGCCCTTTAATAAATCTCCCCTTCCTCACCCTGGATCGCTCCCTTCCAACGCTCCCCTGGGGCCCCAACCCCCACCGGCTGCGACCCATCGTACATCCAGCCAGCCCGGCCCTACACTGGCCTCCACCACGTTTCCACTCAGGACCCCGTCGGCGTCTGCCTCACAATCGGCTGCCAATGCCTCCAGAGCTCCGGGCCTCTCAGGCTCTGGCCAGCGAGGCCTTCCCGCTTCTGGGTTACCTACCAAAGCCTTACCCCAGGACGAGCCCCCCTGGATGGCACTGGCCAAGAAGAAGGCTAAGGCTTGGAGTGAAATGCCCCAGATAGTTCAGTGACGATGGCTAGCTTAAAGTGGTAGAGCCCCACACTATAACTCTGCCAGTACACCATGTGATCACCAGTTAGTTCAGTGACGATGGCTAGACTAAAGGGGTAGAGCCCCACACTATAACTCTACCAGTACACCATGTGATTACCAGTTAGTTCAGTGACGATGGCTAGCTAAATGCGGTAGAGCGCCACACTATAACTCTACCACTGCACCGTGTGAAATACGTATATACCTTTCTATAGCAAGCTATCACAAGCCCTGCATATAACCAGGTGTTTTTCTAATGTCTGTAATGCACAGATGGGTAACAAAGGGGATAGATGTTGACCTGGGTTTAAATGGGTCAAAGAAATATGCGAAGAGTTGGACCAGAACGCATTTGCACATTCACAGTATATATTGTTTGTTTTATCTTTTTAGTTTTTATTTTTTTACTTACTGGTGGCTCTTCTATCTTCAGATTTCTGATTGGTACCTAGCTGTCCAATCACACTGCTTAAAAATGACTAATGGTTCTTCTTTACATTACACATTTTTTGAAGTTATCGATTGATAGATAACTATATTGTTTCCTAAACTATGGACCTATGTCTAAAATGCTTTGCATGAATTCTGGAAGGTCTAGCATGTGTTGATAGATTTAATATGTTATAGTCGATAGCACTCCACCTGTGAACCTGTAAATATTTGTATGTTTAACCAATTATATAACATTTTTGTGGAGGATTTTGTTTTTTTGCAGCAATTCGGATGAGAATGAAGTTTGACTGGCGATTTTATTTTTACATTTTATTATTTCTTCTTTTGCATCATCAATTCGTTTATAAATGTTATATCATTTAAGACTGGATGTTCTGTCTTTATTTTACAGGTTGATTCATACATTTTCTGTCACTTGTTCATGAACTCAAATCTTAATTTGTGAATGAGAAGTGCCTAAAAGGGTTCACTTGGTCGTTGTAAATTATTGTTTTAATTTGTTTTGTCATTTTGAGCATAACTGCATAATAATAATGTTAACCCTAACTTTTTAGAATAAAGGGAAACTGGCTTCACATTCATGTATTTTTAACCTTTCTAAAATGAGAGACTTAATTGAAATTGAATTTAGAAATCGCAACTTTGAGACGCAACGGGATTTAGCACAACACAATGTGCTTTTTTCAGATGTTTCAGGCTTATTTATAGCGACTTTAAAAATGTTTAATGCCACATTTTCTGAAATTCTGCTTCCCTCTGCAATGTTGGCTGTGATCCATGCTACGCTATAATATATTGCTTAAATAAAATATACAAAGGAATTTCCAATGACTTGAAGAAACACGCTTGTTGTCGTATGGCATTATTTTGCATGTTTCTGAGCAGTAGTTCCATTTCAGTTGAATGTATTGGCACATAACTGCCGTCTGTGTTTGTAGAAACCGCTAGGGATGGCCTGATCCAGTTTCTTCAGTCCCCATACCGATACAGATACTGGCACTTACGGTATCGGCCGATACAATCCGATTCCAGAGTTAAATTAAGTTTTAGGTTAAGTTGCAAAGTAAATGACAGGCCATCTTCATTTTATGATTTAGCATTTTAGAAACCTGCTGCTGATAGTGTGGCCAGGGTAAATTAGACATGGCTGATGCTTGAGAGTAGACCTACGAGTGTAAATACATTTAATTGGCTCAGCCCCATGGATCGGTTACAACTGTCAAATTGTCACCGATACTGATCCAGCTATTTAAGTCAGTATCAGTCAGATTTCAGATCCCAGTATCGTATCGGTGCCATCCAGCAAGGCATTACTTAAGATGTTATTTAACAAGTGTAACTAGGAGGGTTACCCACGCATGTTACTCAAGGCAGCACTCTGTGTGTGTGTCCCTTTAGTGTACAAACTACACAGTAGGCCTCTATGGAAACTGTCATCTGTAAAGTGCCTGTTTTAATCCCCATATGTGTTTTCTGGGCGAGTTAGGCAAGAACAGCCCTGCCCTACTTCTGAGGCTTGCTACATTATATGCTGCTCAACGCTCGCCAAGGTGTGTGTGTGTGTGTGTGTGCGATGTGTTCATGCCAAGTATCCATAGCAATGTTGGCTGTGTACTGACCTTCTCATTTACAAGTTATACAACCAAGCAACTTGGCAGAACTGAGGCCTGAGGGATCAAGAAGAGCAAATGAGCAGAATGAAGAGAGAGTTGAGAGATACAGACAGATAAATGGAGGTGGAAAGTTGGGGGGGGGGGATACTGGAGGGGATAATGAGGTATATGTGTATTTGGTCATGGTACTGTGGGATGGTACATTAAGGGAAGATATGCACCCACTTGTACAGTGTCTGCGTAGACGGTGGTCTCTGATGTAATGCATGTTGGATTCTGTGGCCAAACCAAACAAGGGTGTGAAGGGAGGGAGAGTGTGTGTGTCAAGTGTTAAATAAGCCTTATATAATGGGGTGTCATTGCGTAAAGTTAGAAATTAGGTCACAAGAGACAGCAGCAAGCCCCTCTGCTGTTGGGGAAAGGATGATGTATAACCTGGCATGTGAGTTAATACCAATATGGTGTATAAATGTCAACATTTTAATGTACATTTAAATAAACTATTGTTAGAGAGTGAAGCTAACAAAGGAAAACCTGGGTCGCAGAGTAATAGATGAACCGGTCTACTTTATCAAATCACAATAAAAAGTGAATTGCACGAGAAGAAAAAAACGGCACTTGAAGCAATCAGATCAAAATTTGCAACACAACAGGTTTTTGACTCAATACTTAATTTACGACTTTATTTGCATACTGATACTACAATGTTACTATCAAAAAACATTTTATAAATACGCAGACTCCATGAGTCCATGGTGTTCGATAAAAGCTTAAGAAGCGGCCTTGAGCAAGAGTCCCAATATTTGAAGATATGTGACTGGCAAACATTTTTTTTAAAACACATTGCTATAGATGGTCTATGGTGATAAATACATGCTTGTAACTTCAAGTTTGCAGGTTTGAATTCCACAACCTGACTTAGAATATCACAGCAAGGCACTGAAACACCAACATTTTTCTAATGTATTTTGTAGAGAGGCTACACATTTGTGCACGACACCAACGATGAAACATATCAGAACATTATATAATTCAATTACATTTTCTTTTTGCTATACTGATTTACCTTTAGGTCAAAACTGTTGAATTCGATGACAATGCTGTCACATGGGTAAGGAAAAACTGAAAATATATCAAGGGTGTAACTGATGGCAGCAAGAAGGTTGTTTGTTGAAATAAAGGCACTTGAATTATAAGTGAGAATTTACAGAATCTTCTCTTTAGCTCGCCACATCACATATATCAGGAGAAATGATAAAACATTCCTATTTTACTTGTAATTCCTATATGTTTTGCAGATATTACTTATTGTACTATTGGTAATTATGTTATTGCTTATTCTGTTATCCCATGTTTGGCACAGGCCAGGGCAACTGTATCTCGGCTTGCCGGTCAAGTAGTACGGCCTAGGTGTTTGATTCCATGTGAAGCCCTTTAAGACTGTAATATGGGGCTATATAAATAAAAGGCTGTATAAATTAACTTGACAAAGGTGTGATGTGTCATTGTGTGGTTATTAACCTAATAATTAGTTGTTTTGTCTATAAATAGGCAGAGGATCTTGTATATCTTACTCAAACTATAATAGATCCGTATGCAGTAATATTATACAGTTGTAATTGTTGCACTCACTTTAGGACATTACATGACTTTGGCCCAAAGCATTTTGTTTAGAATTTTAAACAAGACCCTTTCCAATTCCCTAATACTTGACATAAATACCATAATGAATATATATATAATTACCCTGATTGACAGAAATGTTAAATTCAACACATACTGTATAAATAAAGTAGATAAAGGAGCTTTTTTGTTGTTGCTGTGCACATGAAAAGCAACAGTTGCCATAATTGTGTAAAAACAAAGGCATGTTGCTGATATTGGAAGGCCTCAATAGTATTAAGTAAAAGCAACGAACATTAAACACCATAAAGTGAAGGGAATCCTTTAAGGCATTACATTATGAAATACAGTAATGCAATGTTTTAAAGGTGAAGCTCATACTTCAGAAAATGTTAATCATTAATAATGTATAGGTTAATTTATCCTGATAGCTTTTCGGTAAGATCACCAATACATATTTTGCTCTATAAATACCCCCTGCAAAAGTCTACTTTGCCTATACAATTTCCAATACTTAAATAGGAGTGCAAAATAAATCAGAATTAAAATAAAACATCAAGTCATATGGAAGATAATGTCTGAAACCTTTTTTGTAACTTTGCGTAGACAGGTTCAGTCATCACTGTTGCCCCTCATCCTTGCTAGGAGAATATCACTGTAAAATATACAAAACTTAACTCTGCCTTTCAGTTAACAGCAATGGCCGTGGTCATCATAGCCACAATAAAGGTAAACACAAATACACATACTGTATACCGCCATAACATTGTGGTCCAAAATACAATAAATAGGAAGATTTCATGGGTGGGTTAAGAGAATATAGTGTGCTTTGACAATTAACCCAACTGTATGTTATTCAGTGTTGGGCAATAACGTAATATTATTACTGTTTTCAGTAACTAGTAGTGTAACTTATTACTCTTTCCAAAACGGTAATAATATTACAATTACAAATCCAAGTCATGCTGCATTACTGCGTTACAAGAATGAGATTTGTGGTCATTGCAAACTTGGCTGATTGTTGACTCCTGAGGTTAATTATTGTTCCAATAAAAAGGGGTAAATTCTAATATGAGCTGGCTACACAGGTGGTCATTTTTCTGAAGGGGCGCGGCAGAGCAGTGAATGTGAAAGTAATATAGTAATATAACTAGCAACGTAACTAATTACTTTTAATACCCAGTAATAAGTAAAGTAATTTTTGAAGGAGTAATAATTAAATCATAACTTATTACTATTCCTATGTAACTTGCCCAACACTGATGTTGTTATACTAATAATTGATTACGTGTCACAAAAACAATAAAAGACAAGCTAAGCTATTTCCATGCAAATAAATACTTTTAATTTCTAGTCTTTATCATTATTTTCAAAAGACTTCTCTCTAGGACCGTAAAATATGTTTTGGTGGAGGAAATTCAGTAGAGCAGGAGGATATTTAATATTACTGTAAATATTGGTAAATTGTGGTGGTAAATTATAGACCAAATGAGAGAGTCAGTGGTACAAAGACTTTGGAACAGCTCAGCTTATCTTTCTGCAAAATGTTGTAAACAACTTCACTGCATACACACATACATTATCGCAATACAAAATACAAAATCATAATTAAAACAAATGCACTGTGGAAACAATTGGACCAAAGACCTTTAAAGACCTTAAAACCCACTTGGTGTATGCAAAGACAATGGAAGGGTTAAAAGCAAGGATGGAAGACAGATAAGCACAATTAAAATGTACAGTATGGGAAAAGGGATTAATGCACACTTGCTGAATCTATACAGACACTTTTACTTATTAATTATTAACTCAATTTAGACATGGAACCACTGTGGAGTGACATTTACCAGTTTCCTAGGGTAATATGTTACCATTACTAACCTTATTGTTCACTCAACTTTAATACATAAAGGCAAATCCATAGCTTGGTCTATTGCAGGTCATAGAGAGGCCTTGTGAGATTGTCCTGACCTGAGAATCGTTCTGTAAAGCCAAGAAATCCTTGCGACTGTATGCGAGTAGCAATTGCTCTGACCAATCGGCATCATGCTGATGTAGATGTGGGCGTGGCTTAAGTGTGCTCACAGCGAAAGCGACCTGAAAACTGACACTCAGATGGTTCATCCAATCAACCGCCGAGTTGCCCGCCCTTTTCAAACGGTTTCGATGGACGGATTCCCGAATTGACTTGTGTCTAAAAACCCATCTGGCGTGTCAGATTAGGTCATACATGTATAACTAGTCACCCTGCTTGAAACTTCATGCAATTCAATTGGATGTGTGTTTGTGTACGCGAGCATCTGCGTGCGCGCGTGCGTGATTTACCGTGCATGACAAGTTCAGGTGGTTTTGTGGGAAGACCTAATGAGATTTCTGAAGGCAAGGATAGGGTTGCCATGCTAGTTGGTTTGCTGCTAGGTGTACACTCTGCTGCTGTGGCCACCGGCCATCTTGCTGCAGAATGCCTCCACAACCGAGCGTTCCCGTGTCCTCTGGCTAAGCTCATGCTAGCCTGTTATGCTAGCGGTGTGTGTGCACCGCTATGCTAATGCTCTGCATGCACTGGGTACGGTGGGTTACTGTGTGGTCGGTCGACAGGGCTCAGGAGCAGTGTAGTGCATATTACAGTTTAATAATTCATAATGGCTGCTTGTAGGCTTATGATTAAGTCTAGTATAGCGGTAAAGAGCGTCCGCTGCTGACGTTAGCAAAGTCTTGGAATGGACAGGAGGGAAAATGGTGCTACCATTTCTTTGTGCTGCTGCTGCTTATGAGGACCGGGGAGAGGTAGCTTGCGGCATTCTTCCAGTAGGGGGAGCACTTTGAATAAACGCTAGTCAACGGTGCCTGCTGCGTGTCATAAAGAGCAGCACCCTGCGAATTCCACTCAGGCGCTCTTTTAGGGAGGTGAGGGCCAGGAACGGCAGTTGGGCACGCCCCTCCAGTGGGAGAACAGCCAGTAGCCACCAGCACCACGATGGTCCGTTGGGACCGGCCTAGCGAGGAAAACAAATACAACAGAAATAGGCATCATTTTAATTAACAACTCTAACATGAATGTGCTAAGTGTATTCTTGACGGACCAACTGTTCAATATGAGCAAATGTCGCCTACTGACTGTTGCACTACATTCTAGACTAGGTGGCGGTAATGCACCATGTAAACAGTAGGTGGCGGTAATGCACCATGTAGACAGTAGGTGGCGGTAATGCACCATGTAGACAGTAGGTGGCGGTAATGCACCAATAACATTGGATCCCAACTTACTGTGCCATTTCACACAGGAACCTTGCATGATAAACTATGTATTGGCCTCTGGTGTTGGCTTATGTGTCCGAACTGAACTATGCTTGGCTAGTTTTTTACTTGTTTCATACGTCAGTTACAAAAGTGTCCTGGGAGGGGTTGCATGATGTTCTGGGAGTTTGCTTATACCAGAGCCATGAAGAAAGAGAGAGTCACGCTATCTCCGTTCACTCCAATGGACCGTTTTTTCTCGACAATGGCGGATCGTGGAGCCTCAAAATAGTTCCCGGAAGTTAGCCTGAATACTAAAAGTACCTTATAAATTATATTTTAAATGTAAATCGGTGCATTTATTGACTTCTAATTAACAAACATGAAGTTAGGTGTGGGTGTTGTATTTTGTATCATATTTTCTGTAATAATTCTATCAGAGGAATGTGTGATGGACTATACATGCCAGGGTGAACATCAAAGTAAACAAACAACAACGCTTGTTTACCTGGGGATCAGAGTCTTTGTCAGGCATGGGGCCAAAGTGTCCCGTGATGCGTTCCTTCTGCTCTGGCTTGAGAGAGTTCAACCAGACCATGGCCTGATCATACACGGCATCATGCAGCGACTGCACCTCACATCGTGCTGCACCCTCCACCTACAGACACATAAAGAGAGACCCAGTGACCTTGTGACCTTGGCATCTCTGTGACCTTGGTATCTCTGTGACTATGCTAAATATACAGTACTTTAGCTAATCTTAATATGAATTCCTACTGGCTGTTTATGCTGTATATATCCTATATACAGTGCATTATGAACTTGTCGTAGTTATCTCCCTGTTTCTTTACAGTGTTCATGTTTACACATTGTTTTCTACCTTAATATCTTCGAGGTACTCTATGTCTGCGGTGTTGTAGCCGTCTCTCTGACTGTGCTGAACGACCTTGAACCGTCGTCGGCCTATAGTGTCTACCACGGAACGGCCGTCCGAGAAGAACTCGACGTTGCGGATCTCCAAGAGGCAGCCGTAGTCAGCGAACCTTTAGGTGAGAGTCAGAGAGAGCCTGGTTAGAGATAAAGATCCTGTGCTTTACAGTATAGCTACAAAAACCTCAACATTTTAAGAGAAGATACAACAGCACTGTTATTATTAGCTGTCGTAGCTGTTGACCATTTATTGTACATTGCTGCAGTTGTAGAATGTATCGTTTGTCTTTTTCTGTACGAATTCACATAAACTGTGTAGTGTCAATGTGACACGTCCACTAATTTAATGGGTCTGTGTGGGTTTCACTGAGGCAACTTTAACCCTTACAACAATTAAACGTTAATATGTTTATTTTTAATGCCTTGTGAAAGGTCACGCACAGACAGAGGTCAGAGGTCACAGTACCCACCCTCTGAGGCTGTCGACCAGGCACATGCCGAAGCACTTGGTGCCCGTCTCCATGCATCGGCGAATCATCAGTCGGTAGCACGGCTCAAAGATGTGGAGAGGACAGGGCACAGTGGGGAAGGCCATGGTGCACACGAAGATAGGCACGCTCTTGTTTAGGCTGAGAAGACAACACGCAATGATTTGATTGGTCGATTCCATCGATTGATTTGATTGGTCGATTCGTTGAGGAAAGGCTGTGGTGTGAAGGGCAACGGTAACTTGCTTGACACCTCTACTGACAGGAGAAGGGCGATTAGAGTCTAAATTTAGCTAGAAAAATAACTTTTCAGTTGCTTGAGGATCTGTGCTTTATTACAACATAGAAATGCTGCCATTTCAATGTTAGGGCCTTATGAATGAGCTGTTATGTGCCTGTTTGTAAGCTAGTGAATGTAACCTGTGACAACTACAAATATTACAGTATATACAAATGATATTCTTCTAGTAGCGAGGAAAATACAAATCAACAACAGTAAAATACACACTTTAATCAGTCATAAACTGCATGTCTAAATGGACACTCACTTTAATCCACTCACAACAATGATAAGTCAGTAGGTCAGCTGGCCTAAAACTTCAGCTAGTTCAGTAGGTCAAATAGCAGAACATGAAGAGAGAGAGGATGAAAGAGGGGAGGACCTACTTTGAGAGCTCAGCCAGCTCTTCCTGGTTCACCTTCTGTCTTTCCGTCAGCTCAGAGGGCAGATACTTTGATATTAGGTTTTCCATCAGCACAGTCTTGCAGTGCTGCCTCCGGGCTAAGTGCTAGCAAACCAACAGAGGGAGAAGCGTACTGTAGATAGATGTATATACAAATGTACTGTATATATATCAATATTAGGGCTGGGCGATATATCGGTATATCGGATTTAAAAAAAAAAGAGATATAAGATTAGACAATATAGTTTATATCGATATAGTTATATTAAGCGTTTATTCATTACTTTTTCGATATGTTCGTCTCTCCCTCCATGCCTGCACTTGGCCTGAGGAGTGGATTCAGGAGCGAGTGACCACCAGAGAAAGTTCACATATGTCAATTAATGTTGCTGAACATTTAAAATGTCACATTTCTGTTGGGTTTCCAGTTTTTTCTATATGCCTGAAGGATTTAGCCCACTTTATAGAAAATACCAATATATATCGTGAATCGGTATTTAACCTAAATATCTCGGGATATTATTTTTGGTCCATATCGCCCAGCCCTAATAAATATATGTAATATTACTACTGGATGAGAGATGGCTGTATATCTATGTACACAACCTATTTCACTTGAAGATGTGCAGCACCCTGTATGGGCTAGGAATACATCAAAGGCATTGACTAACACAATCTTTTTTCTAACTGTACTGCATGTTGTGAAATGACAGAAATACTAAATGATCATAATATCATTATAAATACAATAATATGTCAAATGATGATGTTATAATATAAATATAGATTCTAATTAATTCTATAGAATATTATATTAGCAGGATATGGTAACATAACTGTGGGGTATCAGTTAGTACTGTCAGTAATATCTAGATACACTGTAGATGTAGAGATAATCCACATTGTTCATTATATACTGTAGTGTACCAAACTGGACTATGCATATACAGTACATGTAATTGAACATACGTATATTGTAGCCTGAGCTTCAATAAGCTACCGTTGTTACATTGAGATGTCTTTGCAGTAAGATGCAAGGTGTGCTACCTCAGACAGCTCTTCTTTACACAGGGGACACTTTGGGTTGTGGTCTAGGCATCTCTCCAGACACTGGAGGCAGAAGGTATGACCGCAGGGCGTGGTCACCGGCTCATAGAAGAGCCTGAAACAGGAGCACATAAGACAAAAGCAAGACGGGTGCTTCAAGAGCGAAGCGCACGCGCTGTGACTGCCAACAAATCTGCAATACGGGTGATGAAGCATTATCTCACCGCATACAGAGAGAACATTCCAGATCGGTGGGATCAATGAGGTCACGGACCACAGAGCTCCACAGAGGTTCTGAGTAAAGAGAAAATATTGAGGTTGAGATTAATCAAATGAGACTATAGTGAAAAGTACACTTCACTACTTAATTATCCCACCATTTGTTCAAGCTTAACCAACCAAAGATGCACACGTCCCAAGGAACTAGGGGTGCACGATATTGATCAAATGTGATATTGTGATATTGATCATGAAAATTGCAATATCGATATTAATTTTGATATTTTAAAATCACAAAGGTTATGGGAAAAGCCATTAAAACATATTCATAACATATGAAAACAACACATTTTCAACTGACATTCATATTGGACTCATACAACAACAGTA
>JAODLL010050384.1:0-19472 GCA_026546735.1 Forbesichthys agassizii
AGTGATTAGTACTCCGGGGAGCGGGAGCGTGCAAGAGAGGCTGGCACCGCCCCGCCCCGGGACGTGGGCGTGACACTAAGACTTTTGGCGTCCCCATACCTACTAATCAATCCTGCGTAGGTCAAAATTAAAATAATAATAACAACCATCTGTCATAATAATAATAATAACAGCATAAAAATCAAGGTATGTGTTGTGGCTGACGTGAAGAAATAACCAGTGGTCACATCTGGATAAAGGACCGGTTCAGGGACAAGAAAGATGCCTAGGCAGCTGCCTCTAATCCATCCAGGGGCATGTCCATAGTGGTTACAGGCAAAAGAGGGGGGAAGGGGGGGGGGGGGTCTCTGCAGAACTTGCATATCTATGCTCAACCACAAACCTTAGCTAATGTTTAGTCATATTTATCCAGTGGCATCAAGATAACCATATATGCATCTGCATTGAGTTGTCTTAATATAGTCTGACGCCTCATAATGAAAGTATAATACTTCAAAATGTTCTTAATGTAAAATTGCATGTTAAATTATGTGAAATGAATACAAACATGCAGTATTTTAGCAGAACAACAATGCTGGACATTTTCTCCATAGCAAAAAAAATAAATAAAAAAGAGACTACAATTCCAAAATATTCACATTTTTCGGCAAGTCATATTAAACCGATTATTTTTCAACAATACACATTCTGTTTCAAATTCAGGTTCATATTCAGGTTCAAATTCTTAACGTTCACCTTCCAGGTAGCACTGGAAGAGCATGGCTTGCCTTTACGGTGGTAGTAGCATGTACTACTCAGAGCTACAAGCTCCTGAGGTTGTGAGTGGTGTTGGTGGTTGTGAGATGAGCAGACAGTAGAAGCCAGGAGTAGATGACTCAATCAAGTATACTTTATTGATCAACAAAAATGTTGTATTTGTGAGGTTGAAAATAACAGGTTGAATATTATCTGCCAAATAATGATGGCATTTTAACATGAGTATAGTATTATTACTATTCATTATTTTCCACAAATTGTGTCAAATTGCAAAGCAGCAACGTCTCCATGCTTATTCAAGTAATTAAAAATGCCATTTCACATTGAGAATATTTGTCACCCGTATACTCCCCTTCCACAATATGGTATCATGCAAGTACAGACACTGTATTTTAGTGCTGAATAAACTTTAACTAATATTTTCCAACTAATAAATTGTATAAGTACAACAGAGCGAGGGTCGATAAAGGTCAATAATATTCTCTGTGCTTTAACAGACAGAAGAAGCTGCCTGATTGGCTGAGAGGGATGACATGGGCTCCAGTTTATCATCCTAAATCAGGCCTTTCACTACAACCTCCATTTTATTCCTCTCTCCTTTTACAGCCTTTAATTTCTCTCCCATCCTCTCCTGTCTTAAGACCCACCACAGCAGAGAGAGAGAGAGATTTGGGGAGACAGACAAAAGACAGAGGGGAACACAAAAGAGCAGCAGAGTAAAGACGGTGCCCTATGGGGAAGCAGAGAAGGGCGAATGAAAGAAAAAAGGGTAGAAAAGCAGACAGGAATCACGGCAAGGGAGATATTCCGACAGCATTTTCAAGGAAGAACCCCACAGTGGAGGGGAGGGAAAGGTGTCAAAAGAGCAGGAGAGGAGGGTAAAAGGAGTAAAGTCAAGTGGAAAGGAGAGTGGAGCGTCTCAAACACGGACGTGACATCAGCGAGAGAGAGAGAGAGAGAGAGAGAGAGAGACACACACACACACGCCTTATGCTAATGGGACACCTGTAACTAGCATGTGCATGCTCTTCGCGGATCAGTGATCCATGTATGACAACCTGGCCGAGCGGAAGTGAGGTTTTCACCTAATTGGCCAAACAACATTGTCTCTGTGATCTGTCATTACTATCAGACATGGCTCTACACCGGGGGGGCAGGGGCAACATGTTAAAGGCTCTTACTGGCCCTGGTCAGACGCGCACGCACGCACGCACGCACGCACGCACGCACGCACGCACGCACACACAAACAAAACAAAACAGACATTGGCACCCAAGGGCCGATCCAGCTTATTACACTCCCCATTACACAAACAAATGAGATCCTGGCCTCCCACCGATAATCTCCCCCCCCCCCAATACGCCCTGTATCCTTGCATTACATCACCCGCAAGCAGTGACTGTCAAGCCAAGCCATTACAGTAGAAGCAGCGCCTAGCCCTCCAGTAACTGGATCACAGAGCAGCTGCGATGGTTGAGGGGGGCATGGAAGTTTTCATGTATGTGCTTAGCTTAAATGATTGACACCGTGGCCTGCTAGCCACGAAAGGCTCATGGAATAATCGCTAACAGCGCCGCCTCACCATAAATAAAAGGCATATAGTGTGATTATGTGCTTTCATAAATATTCTAAACCCTTAGGTAAGGCACAGTACTGTAGTTTCATCAGCAGTGAATGCAGCACATGAATAATTATGATAATAGCCGTCACCAGTCACCGTAAAGACCCTCGGTTGAGTGGAACCACATTAGGCGTAAGGCATAACGCAACGCCCTGCACCGATCACATTTGGGTCACGTCCAGTGACAGACAGTGGAGCTCACCTTGTTGTACACGCCCCAGGACAGCTCCGTCTCGATCACCATGACGACGATGCCGAACATTCCAAAGATGAGCGCGTAGTCGCTCAGCCTCTTCCTCTTCTCGAACAGCGCCCTGCGGTGGCCCAGTCTGTAGCCAATGTTCTGATTCTTCCTCTTGGAGGCCTTGGAGGTGCTTCCCCGGACGCCGGTGCCCGAGACACCCACGGAGCCCTGCCTGCCGGAGCCCCCCCCGGCCACCACCACCCCCGCCCTGGACCCGCTCAGCGCCCGCCTGCTGTCCACCAGTGCGTGGTTCTGGTGGTAGATGGACATCTGGTTGGAGGTGGTCTCGGAGAGGTCATAGCCCCTGGCGTAGGGCGAGTCCTCCTTGGAGGAGATCACGATCTCGGGCGGGCTCTGCATGGGCGCCTGGTTGGCGCACGAGTGGGCCAATGAGGAGGAGGGGGCGGCAGCGGAGGAGGTGGGTGGGGCCTCTCGGTCCCGGTCCCGCCCGCCTCCGGCGGCGGCGCCCGTTGCCCCGGCGACGGCGGAGACCCCTCCCGCTCCCCCGTCCCTGGTCTCGCTGCTGCTGTCGGACTCGATGAGGTTGCGGCGCGAGGCGCTGAGTCGGCTCAGCGGCTTCATGACGCCGCCCGTGTACTTGCAGGAGCTCATGGCGATCTCGGTGAACGGGTTGCTGTCCCGTCGGTGCACCAGGGGACTGGCCTGTCTGTGTTTACAGCCCCGATCCCGGTCCCGGTCCATGGAGGGGGAATGCGAGGAGTAGAAGAGGGCGTTGTAGACGGGGGAGTTGTCCCCGCTCAGGCTGTGCTGGGAGCCCAGGCAGGAGGACAGTGGGGTGCTGGTCGGGTGGAGGGCGTTGGGGATGGGGGAGTGAAGGGGCTGGCCCCCGGAGGACAGGGGCAGCTTGGGAAGCGACGCCAGGGGCAGGCTGGGCGTGGTCAGGGAGGGGGACGGGGTGCTGCCGTTCAGCCGGTCCAGGCTGGACCCCCCCATGTGGTTGGAGTGGTTGGAGCCGGGGTAGTTGCCCGAGAGGGAGGGGTGGGACATACCCCCCAGCAAGGGGGGGTATCTCTGCTCCTCGTCCTCGCTGCCTCCCAGCAGAGCCAGGCTGAGAGATGGGGGGGGCTCCATGGTCAGAGCTGGTGTGGCACCTGCCTTCCAGCCGACACACGCACACGCACACACACACGCACACACAGAAGGGCATAGCTGTAAATGTACCCACACTAGGAAAAGACTAGTCTAGCCAGCAGAATGGCAGAATGGCAAGATGGGTGGACAAGGGCTCGAGGATGAATGTGTATTTGATGGAGAGAGGAAACAGTGGAAGTAAAGTGGTTCTACTTCATATCTTCAATCATGTTTGAATCAACTCTCCAGTCTGTTCAGAATCGCTCATTTCATCGCTCTCCTCTTATCGTTTCCTTCTAGCAATCTCTGTCGTACTAATGTCATTTATGTTAACGCTTTCGTGCTTGGCCTTGAGAATGGTGCGAGTCCGTCTCGGGCTCGAACATGCAAATAAGAATGCGAACACGCAAATATAACAGAAATGACAACATGCCAATTACTATTCCTTACAAGTGAAAATTTAGGAGCACTATGCTGCTTAATACATTATATCTGAGCATATATATAACCTAGATTATGTGCATGCAAGTGTGCATATTCTGTGCCATATCCTGATTGGTATGAAAACAATAACCTACTTTCTATATAATATATGCAGACACCTTCGTGGACCCTGTGCCCCCTCCGCTCTGTATGTTTGTCGTTCATACCTCTTCTCGCAGTGCCTGTCCCCCAGGTTACTGTTGAATCACTGGATGGATGAAAATAGACTCACACTTTTTCTTTTTCATGTTGTCACGGCCATTCCATCAGCTCTGGCTTTGATGCCATCCATTTAGGTAACGGACCGACAGTTCGTCCGATAAAAAAATATTGTTTTTCGAAATTATTCGCTGGTCTCTACGATACGGAGTCCTTCCATTTAATTGATAACACCCATTCATTTATTTTGTAGTCACTGTTCTAGCGGTGGTGCACATTGCGTTTCCGTCAATGTCCAAGGAAATGTAATAAAGACAAATCTTCGATGATGATATGACGATGAACCTGCTCGTTCAACATGTAACAGCCACAAATATACCAGTGAAACCCAAAAAAACGTAAATCCATAAATCGGTGGGTAATAGCGGTATGATTACCAACGTGGTGATATAAAATGTAACTCATTTAACTCATAATATGTCTAGATCTTACAATGTCTCCGAATACGTCTGACTCTCCTCCAACTTCTCTCTCTCGGTCTCTCGCTTTCTCTCTCTCTCTCTCTCTCTCTCTCTCTCTCTCTCTCCGCCTACTAAGTCTCCTGCCTATTCTTATTGGACAGAACCAGAGAAGTGAAATAAGCGCTTAAAATTGGACAGAACCAGAAATCGAAATAAACGCTTAAAATATAGTATGTGCGTGTAATGGACAACCATACGGTATCTGATGTATACCGAAGCTGTGGGTTGGTATTTTGTCTTCGAAGAACGTGATTCGGATCCTGTTTTGCTATGCTACTAAAACAAATCCCCAAATAAACTATAGTACAGGAAACACCTGTTCCACATTTCTCCCGATGGCTTTGTACCAACACACACTCTTAGCCCATTATCAAAGAGATTAAGTTGCATTGTTCATTGGGATGGGCAAATGCGTCGTTTATTTTTATTGACTATAAATGAGCTCAAACAACAAGTAGAAACCAGTTGCGAATGGTGCGCATATTTAAACTGACATGCTCGCCATACCAAGGCACACGCACGAACGTGCGTTCCTGCACACACACACACACACACACACACACACACATTTAAGAATGCTGTAGTATAGTGAAGACATCAACACTGAAATAAATAACACATAGGTTATATGTATCCTAGAAATGAATAAAATCTAAACAAATCTAAATATATGTTGTATTTCTATATTATTCAAAGTAACCACGTGAATGTTTTTCTCATGAGGACCGCCACAGGATAGCAAGTTCCAGAATTACTTCTGCTGCAATTAATACATTTATTAGCCTCATCTTATCTTATAGCCCAATTAAATGCTTCAGAGTTCAATCGGGCCTTCTTGATCAATTATCTCCAAAGCATCCACTGCTGAAGGAGACAAAGAAGAGAGTCAGAAACCAGAAACAATAACGGACATTGGGCCAATGAAAATCAGTCCTTCGGTCTGACTATTCCATAATTTTAAGAAGGTGAACGGATGTGGTTGCTCTGATGAGGTGTGATCTGGGAAGTGATTTTCTGGTGACAGTGTGTGAGTGTGATTTATTTAGAATTCAAGGCAGAAGTGGTTCCGCGTTCTGCTGCGATATGCCATTCCCTCTGCTTTGATCTTAGCGGGACGATCATTTGTTTTTCGTTCCAGTATGTGTCTATACACGTTCTCAACGTGTTGGTCTATAGCTGCTGTTTGATAGGATGGCGTGACAGTGCTCCATCTGATGACTTGGCCTCCACCATGCACCATCAACCACAAACCCAGTTAAGATGGTTTGGGAGGAGATGTAGTGACCACATAGTGAAGCAGCAAACAATTGCTTAGGTGTGAACTTCTTCAAGAGAAAACATTCCAAATGACTCATGAGGCACGAAAACACAGGAGAATGCCAAGGGTGTGCAAACCTGTAAAAGCAAAGTGTGGCTACTTTAAAGTATATTAAATATAAAGTAAATATTGATTTGATTTGCAATATTGTTTTTGATCAAAATACAAACGTGTACATCAAATGTAGTATAATAATACATTTTATTTTGCACGCCTTTCACCCAGTAAGACTGCCTCACATTTTGATCTATAGGATTGTTGGCGGCCTGAGAGATATGAGGAGAACCAGGAAAGTGCAACACCACTGCCAGCCAGATGTTCCAAGAGGAGTGGGTGGGAGATGGCGTTGAAGCCTGCAGTCAGGTTAAGAAGGATGAGGATGGACAGGAGGCCGGAGTCAGCTGCACGGAGGAGGTCATTCGTGATTTTTACTAGGGCTGTTTCAGGGCTGAGTTTGGGACAGAATCCATACTGAAATGGTTCAAATGGGTTATTGGAATTTAGATGATTGAGAAGTTAGGAGGTTTGGAGAGGAAAGTAATATTGGCGATGGGGTGGAAGATGTTCACGTCATTGGAGTCAGCGCTCATTTTTTTAAGTGTGGGTGTCACAGCTGCAATTTTCAGAGTAGGTGGCATGAAGCCAGTGGTGAGAGAACTATTAATGGTGTCAGTGAGCAGGCAAGAGATGGAGGGAAGGCATGTTTGGATGAGGCTAGTGGGCATGGGATCAAGTTGGCAGGTAGAAGATTTAGAGTTCAGGGTGATTTCAGTAATGGACTTGTCAGTGGCCAGAGTGAAGTCAGAGAGGCAGGAGGTAAAGGTGGAGTCCAATGATGTGTTCATCCAGGACGGGTTCTCAGCAGTGGTAGAGGGCGGTTGTAGGTTTAGGTGAATCTTTTGAATTTTTGCTTTGAAAAAATCCAGAAATTAATTGTACAATTCAGGCGTGGGGTCGGCATGGGCGTTATCAGGAGTTTGGAGTAAGTGTTTAAGTGTTTAACTGTTTAAAAAAATAACTTTGGGTTTTTTATCAGATTTGATGATGTCAGAGTAGTAGGTAGACCTGGCTGTTGAGAGGGCAGTTTTATAGTTAGAGAGGTGATCCATGTAAGCTTGTGGAGTAAGCTTCTTCTCCAGTCCTCTTGTTCAGACGCTCAAGACACCGTCCAGCAGCCTTCAGCTGCCACAGCTCAGGGGTGTACCAGGGGGCAGTGTGGGTGAAGGAGACTGAGGGGGTTTTGAGGGGAGCGAGGGTATCCAGAGAGGAGGAAAGTCATTGTAGTGAGTTGTAAGTTCCAGGCGGGACAGGGCAGTGGTACAGGGGTACGTGTAATCACGCTCATGAGTTCAACAGGATTCATGTTTTTTATATTTCTTAATTTGATGGAGCGGTTGGGTCGTTGCTTTGGGTAGGGGGCAGATATTTCAAACAAGATGGATTTGTGTTCAGTTATGTCTTTTGATGACTTCACTAATATTTTACAGTGTAGGAAATACTGGTTATTCTTTAAATGAATACAGCAAACGCCATGAATGAATAGGTATGTACAGTACAATATTCCACAGGTGCATTAATCACCCTGTAGGCCTATTTGTGGGTTGCCGTCACAAATTGGATAAATGCACTGATGCATTATGTGTGAGCGGATTATCACAAACTGTCTCTATCCTTTCCCATAATAGGCAGGTCCAAGATTATGCAACGACAACGATCAACAACGAATGAACCGCGTCATATGGAGGCTCATTCCAGGGACAACTCATTTGTCTGCTCCTCTGACTTCAACCTGGACATAATTTTCTCTCACACCAAAGTTAATATGGAAGGACTGACAAACATCATCAGGGGAGGTCAAGTTGAACTCAATTGACCTTTCCCAAGCCCCACCCCTTTCACTTGTAGGACTAAACACCATAGAAAGCCATTACAGCAATACAGACAGTTGAGGGAAGGTTCCGTCAGATTCAAAAAATGCTCAATTGTTATTGGAGGACATGCAAAGCGGGGCGTGGCTTGGGAAAGGTCAATACAAGAACACTGTCAGAGGGTTTTCCTATACACCAGTATGAGAGGAAGACAAGCAGCCTATAGAAATACACAACCCGGGTAAATGTCTTCATGTTGATGTTGAGGGCGCGCATAGGGGCGCTCAAGGGCTGGTGAAACAAGCTGTACGCACGTCTTCACTGGGGCCTGGAGGGGGGTCAGAGGTCAGAGACACACGGAGAACATAAATGCCATAGGCCGCAGCTTGGCTTTCCTTGTGACTGTGTGTTAGTGTGTGTGCGCACAGGTTTACAGTGTGATAAACAGGCTCCTTATGGTGTTTCCTAGTAATCTGTGTGTTAAATCCTCTTCATGAGCCATATTAAAAAAGACAAATATTTTAACAGAGTGAAAGACAGAGTGCGAGAGAGAGAGAGAGAGAGAGAAAGAGCAAGATGTCCATTCTTTGGAAAAACACAATAGAGAACAGGGGCTGTTGTTGGGCCCAAGAGGGACGCTAGCCATGACAAGCAAGTGAAAACGATGGCAGGCCCACGAGCTGTAGCCAATATCTCTACACTTATTCATAATACAGACAAAGGTGGTGGTGGGGTCCAACAAGCTGTGAAAGCAGGAAGAAGAGACAGAGGAAAAGACTGATGGCTCCATTGTATCACAAAGGTTAGCCCACAGCAATGGCCTGAATCTCACGTCACACAAGCGCTGAGAGAAGGATGTGAACAGAAAAGTGAATAATAGAACACATAGAAGAATAATGACTGGGAAGGCAGTTGCTATGCCAACCTTCCTGACTATACAGCTGAATTCTCCCTTCAATTCTCCCTCACTCTCACTCTCTGAGTTCAAAGCCACGTAAATGGTTGAGTGACAGGAAGTGATGTAAATCGCAGCCAACTTCTTGGCGACACAACCGCACACAACACACGTTCGTCTAGAGAGGGGTGGGAGTAATGGGTTTGGGTGGGGCGCATGCAGAGGAGAGGAGTTGAGGGCTAGAGCCGATAGGTTGAACGGGAGAGGGAGACAAGCAGAAGCAATTGAGATAGAGATCGATTCACAACACAACGATTATAAAACACACTCGTCTCCCCGCACGCAAACATTGGTTCTGCACCACGTAAACACATCTGCATGTTTGCTTTGTACGCAAGCAGAGTGCATGCTTGTATTGTTGCGAAACTGTTAGAAAACACTAACAGTGTCACAGATACGTGCAATCAGCTCATTTAGCAAACATCTAGTTGACAATGAGCAACTTAATAAGTTATTAATTGGTTGGAGGTTAAAGGCATTGTTCTAAAGCCGAGGTCTTCAAGAGGGAGTCTGGGAACCCTAGGGGGTCCTCAGAGGTACTGCAGGAAGTCCTTCAAATAATTTGATCATTTTTGAAAGTGTAAATGTCAGAAAATATACATAAACATAAATACAACCTGTGCTAAACATAGATTAGTTATGGCCTATTTTTATACATGGCACTAGAGGCCCTACACATTATTGTTGGCCCGGCAACAAAGTATTTTATACCATGTGATGGGGTCCCTGTGCCGTGCAGTGTTTCTATCAGCCAATGGGTCCGTGGCCCAAATAACATTAAACACCTCTGTTCTAAAGGATGCTAAGCCTATATAGGCTAGAGTCTAGTCCACCACCACACACACACACACACACACACACACACACACGTGCACACACACACATTACAGAAATCTTCTGACTCTTAATTAAGACGTCAGGTGAGAATCACCCGCTTCACATTACCAAATGGGCCCTTGTTGAACAGTGATGTGCAGCGTGTTGCATGTACTTGCTGCGTGCTTCATCTCAATAGAGCAATCACTGCTCTACACAAACACACAGACTCCTCCTCATCATCTCCTAATGGCCTACATATCACAGGTGCCCTGGGAGCAGTGTGGTCTAACCCCCAGTCCGAAGCCACACTGGTTCTGCACACGGTGCTGTGATCCAAACGTCTGATGGGAGTAATCAAACTCTATGTGTATAAGGGGGGTAAAGATAAAGGGGGTTGGGGGAGGCGGGGAGCAGAGGCAGACAGCTGCAGGTACTGTAATGCATCCGCTTTCCCCGTTAAGTGGGACGCCAGCGGTGAAGAGCATCTCGCCTGCAAACAACCATGCCCTTTTAATGGAAGGACACATTCGCTCGCACGCGCACACGAAACAGCTATTGTCACAGCTTCACTTCCAATCCGACCACACAACGTCATCGTACATCAATGAGAAATTGTCAACAGATGTCATCTTAATACATTGGTGTTGCAGGAGTACGTGACTTCCAAAAATGTCCTCAATGATCACAGTCCTACACTGCCGTAATGATTTCTTTTCCCACTCACTGCCAGAAGAAAACAAAACAAAGCCTAAATTGTTAACGAAATAATTTCAGTAACGACACACTTTGTCAATATGCTGTCAGCTTGATAAATATAGATAAATGCAAATGTTTCCCGGAAGGAACACACACACACACACCTTAAAATGCACAAGAAGAATATAGCACCTTAAACTGTACAGGTCACAAAAAGGTTATACGCTGTATATAATGCATACTAAAATACTTTTTTTTTTTTGTGAACATTATTGGCATGTATATGTATGTTTTATTCCAAAATTAGGTATTTACTTGTGTAATAATGTTTTTCCAACTGTCCACTAGCATCTAATTTACAGTTTCCTCAGGTCAGTGAACTTTGTCCAAAATATCCAGACCATATTATTCAGTTAGCGAGGCAATTGGTCAAGTGTGTGCGTGCAGGTTTCACATAATGTTCAAGTGTTTAAAGAGTTCAGAGTCTATCTAGAGTTTTGGTGTCAGTGTGAGACAAGAGTGTTTCTGAAGGGCTTCTCTTGAGACATCGCTGCTTAGGCAGCTGTGTGATCAGTTATGTATCCATCTATTGGCTAATGTGTTCTTCCATGCTGATGTCTGTTCTCTCAATAACCTTTTTGTGGCAAACTCTGCCAACCATGTACAGTAGCGTGCAAAAGTTTTCGGTCCCCTTTACTCTGATACCCCTAAATAAAATCAGTTGCAACCAATTGTCTTCAGAAGTCCCAAACTTAGTATATAGAGTCCACCTGTGTGTAGTGTAACTTAGCTAGCTAGCTAGCTAGATAAAATACAGCTGTTCGGTTAGGGCCTCAGAGGTTTATTAAGAGAACAATAGTGAACAAACAGCATCATGAAGCCCAAGGAATACCCAAGCCAGGTCAAAGATAAAGTTGCAGAGAAGTTTAAAGCAGTTAGGTTATCAAACAAATAAAAATGTCCCTAACTTTGAACATCTCACAGAGCACTGTTCAATCCATCATCCTAAAATGGGAAGAGTATGGCACAACTGCAAACCTTCCAAGACATGGCCATCCATCTAAACTGGCAATGAGAGTATTGATCAGAGAAGCAACTAAGAGGCCCATGGTAACTCTGAAGGAGCTGCAGAGATCCACAGGTCAGGTGGAGAATCAATTAACTATTAGCTGTGCACTCCACAAATCATGCCTTAATGTATGAGTGGCAAGAAGAAAGCCATATGAAGTCCCGTTTGCCACAAGCCATGTGGAGGAAGGTGCTCTATTCAGATGAGACCTAAATTGAAGTATTTGGCCTAAATGCAAAACGCTGTGTGTGGCAGAGCACTAACACTGCATATCACCCTGAACACCATCCCCAGTGAAACATGGTGGCAGCAGCATCATGCTGTGGGGATGCTGTCCTTAAGCAGGGACAGGGAAGATGAATGGAGCTGAATACAGGGCAATCTTAGAAGAAAACATGTTAGTCTGCAGAAGACTTGAGATTGGGGCGGTGGTTCACCTTCCAGCAGGACTATGACCCTTAACATACAGCCAGAGATACAATGGAATGGTTAGAGCAAAGCGTGTGTTAGAATGGCCCAGTCAAAGTACAGACATAAATCCAATTGGGAATCTCTAGAAAGACTTGAAAATTGTTCAGACTGTTCACAGACGCTCTCCATTCAATCTGAGCTTGAGCTATTTTGCAAAGAAGAATGGGCAAAAAGGTCTGGTAGAGACATACCCCAATAGACTTGAAACTGTAATTACAGCGAAAGATGCTTATACAAAGTATTGACTCAGGGGACACAATACTTTTGCACACCACACTTACCTTTTTATTTGTTAAAAAAAATATAAAAAATGTAAACCATGTATAATTTTCTTTCCACTTCACAATTACGAACCACTTTGTGTTTTTCTACCAGAAATTCCCAATAAAATACATTCAATGTGTGGTCTTAACATGACAAAATGTGGAAAGGTTCAAGGGCTATGAATACTTTTGCAAGCCACAAGTCTATGCTGGACTTCTCAGAGCTTCTCACCTTCTTGCGTTTGTTTCATCATTCATCCAATTGGGCATTTCTCCCCCTGCTCCACCTCAATGCATTACAGTCTACCCAGCTCTCATTTATTTCCATCTGAGCACATCGATTGGCTCATTTAAGCTCTTCGGTGAGGATAATATTTCACTGCAGCCTCTCAACTATCCTCTTGCTCAGCTTTATCTGACAGCTCCAGCTCTGTCCATCTTCTTTCTGTATCATTAGACCCACCCTCCTATGTTCCCAAAGTGCTTGCCTGGAATTGAGTGATTGATTGATTGACAGATCGAATCTGAATCGAATTGACATGCCTGGCATTTCTAAAACAGGTGAGATCACTTACGCACAAGACTTATCGCCATAATATGATAATGGTTTGAACACAATGCCCCACCCAAAAACATTAACTTGCTCTGAAACAAACAGTGCTGTCATTGTTTTATTGATTAGGTAACAGTTATAAGAACTGCTTATATATGGATAACAAATCCTACCTACAGATTGTGTGAAGTCTTTGCTATGACTAACGTGTCACCTGGGGCTTACTGTATGTTGCCTGCCTCACACATGCATGCTGGTACGCACATACGTAAACATCTAGACACAGCCTGCGGGCCAAAAGGTGTCGAGTGACTCCATCTGCTGATCTGTTAGGGCACTGCAAGGGTCTCACAAGAATAGCTGAAAACAGAGTTCCTCTGTACCCAAGCCAAAACTCAGTTCTGATGTAAAAATATGTATCCTTGAAGTGATGATATATACAATGTAATTTCCAACATAGTTTTGCTTTTATATACCAAATGGTCATCAAACAGTTTGGCAAAAGAATTCTGACAAGTTAGATTTGTAAATGTTTAAAAAGAAATAAAACAATTTGTGCACCGACATTAAAAAAATCACTGATACATTTAAAAAAAGAAGAAAGTCAATCAAATATCAATTTGCTGTATGTGTGAGGCAGTAAACTACTGAGCGATAACAGATGGTGAATACATATTCATCAAATATTCTGAATATTCCTAACTCTGATTTGCTCATCTTGTTTGCCATTCATTCAGATGAAATACTCTGATGAGAGGAAATTGCCTTGAGTACCGGTACATTACTTAAAGGAACATGTCTCGTCTATTTCTTTTTTTTTTTTTTTTAGTTCCCACACTTCCATCAGTTAAAAAAAAACAAAAAAAAAACACCTCTCCATAACATTTTCATTAAAACATTTTAAAAGAAAATAGCAAAAAATATTTCTGGTATGACTTACAAAATATATACATAAAATATATACATATACATACACACACAGAAATATATGCCACACAATAACTGATAATTGCATATACATCTGTGTGTTCATGTATTTGTATGTACACAATGTATATATTGCATCATCCTGACTGTAGTCAATCCAACAAAGAATTTACATGAACCTCTTAAGAACAAATGTGTCGCTATTGGACCTCACAACTGGCCACACAACAGACTGAAGTTCTTCATGAATGCAGTTGTAAGATGGTTAAAACTAGACATTACTGAAGGAAATAGTCTAGTGTGGCCAACCAGCGAGAACCTTTCAGATACAGAAGAATCGTTCAAAAAATGAGCAATAAAAACAAACACACATCATAAACTCTACACAAGGGACAGCAAGTTATGGGATGCATCAAGAAGGGTGCAGCAACCATAGCAACAGCATGTGACTGAACAAACTGGTGGAGAAATGAGATGCTAATTTCACATAGCCGGTGGGAGCCACATTCTGACAACAGCAGCTATTTAACCAAATGTCAGACATAGACTGACAGTGAATGGGTGGCCACTGATTAGCGGTATGGCAATGGTATGCTTTCAAATGTACGTGGAATACTAGGACTACTGTTACTAAAGACATCAGAAATGGGGTTAGAATGCAGCAGAGAACGTCCGGTGATTTGAAGTCTCCTTCGGCCACTCTCTCGCCACCCCTTCCACCTCACAATCCATCACTGGTTCCACATGGCCTCAAACCATTGTGAGACACGTCGCTGACTGCCGGCTAATTATTCTGCCCGCCTTAATTGAACCCCCACTAGTCGGACATCCATCCTCCACCGCGCAGGTGTTCAGCGCGGTCAGGTCCACTCTTAAGCTTGCTCTGCCTTGATGTACACGACAGCGGCGTCGTTCTTGTTGTCGTCGTCGGCATTGGCGTCACCGCCTCCGCTGTCAATTGCCATTGGCGTGCCGCTGCAGGCCAGCGGCGCGCCGCCCTCACCGGCAGCATCGAAGCTCTTCTCCTCCAGCGGTTTGCCGATCCAGGCGCCGTAACCGTGCACGTTCAGGGCCTGGAAGAACTGCTGCTTGGCCAGCTGGAAGGTCATGGCCGACATCTTGGCCTGGGCGTACGACGGCAGCGCAAGGAGCTCGGGCCGGTTCAATCGGGGGCACAGCGTGCGGAATATGCGGAACAGGTTGGACTTGGACACGCGGGACACATCCAGCTTGGGCCTGGGCAGGGAAAACCGTTTGAGACAGTTTGTGAGTTTTGAACCACTTCTACAGAAGAAAAAAAAAAGAAAACAAACAGTTGAGACTTTTGCTTATTCCATTGCATAATATAACTAAAATAAACTTGTGGCTCCATGAAAGACATCTGGTAAACTCTCCCAACGTCCAGGCTGTTGACCAGAATGATAAGAATGGTCAAATTAATGGATGGGCTTTCATTGATTAGTGTAGCCTAGCCAATAACTCTGCCCCACATCTCATCATGGTTCCTTGTTATCTTCCACAACTGCCTGCTTGTCACTATTTGTGACAGTTTTAAATCAATTGTTTTGGTCTGGTGAGATCGTCATTGACTACACAGCAGTAGCATCAAATCCATCTAGCTATAATGCTGCCTATGGGCCATTCAACTTCACAACCTCTGGGGTTTAGAAAACGTAATTCCGTTTGGAATCAAGTTGGACACCAGAAAACAAATCGCTTCCTGTACCGTGCTTAATACGCACTTGTCCTTTTGGGAATTAGGGTGTAGGTCGATATGCTGTGACCAACTCATACATACCCATCTAGCTTCCCCTTGGTCCCATCCAACACCTCCACGCTGAGTTGGTCCGGAAAGCTCCAGTTCACACTGGATTCCTTTGTCTTGCCTGTGTGACGCGTGGAGTCGTACACACTAACCCTGCCCACCTGCAGGGGTGCCCAGGTGGTGTGGGAGAGAAAGAGGCGAGAGAGAGCTGGCAAGTTTTTTTTTTGTTCAGTCAGTGTAATTTTGCCCAGCAACATGAGTCAGCAGTTCCAAAACAGAGCATGCAAAAGCAGTTGTATAATGTGAGCATTGACGAGTGGCAGCTGTGGGGAAACTGCACACGTAATAGGGATGAGGGTGTACACAAATGGTTTAAACTCAAAATGGCTGAGACTAACATTTAAAAAAAAATGTAATGCATATTATCTGGTTCTCAAATGCTGATGTGAAAAAGCTGCAAACTCAAAGGTTTAACAAAAGATTGATTGATTGATTTATTTATTTATAGGTATAGTATTTATACTTCTTTTGCCAGCATTATTGCTTGTTACACTGGTACTACTACACAGAGCATTGTAAAGCCTTATCGCGCACACTGACAAACAATCAATGCTGAAGCACAAGCAATGCTGGCAGGAACAGAAAACAAACATTAAATATAATGGTCTATCTTCTTGTCAATTGTAAATACCTCTGGGTGGTTGAGGATGAAGGGAGGAGGAAGAGATTTAGCGAAAGCATCCCCGTCTCTTGCTAAACGACAGCAAACAGCCCTGGTCAAATGCCCATGGCTGTACAAATAGCCTAACAGGGGAGAATAGCCAGCGTCAGGTCAGGCCAGGCCATCTTAAAGTGTAACTGCACCCTAAAATGTGGTTTTTGAAAATTGTTGATGAGACACATTCATGTTGGTGTTTATATTGGCTAAATTCCAGTTTTTTTAAATAAAAATCTGCATTTTATAGGTTGAAAACAGGAGTCATATCCATTATAAATCACCCCAGGACCTGGCTAGATTGCAACGGTACACTTAGTGTGCTCATACGTCATCAACTCCAAATGGTAACTCTCAGCCCCTCATTTTTCAAAGTTGTAGTGTGTGGAGTCAGGTTTGGAGCTAAGGTGCAGGTACACCAAGGGAAGGCTTGAAAGAGTGGAGACATTCGTGAGTCACCACACATCAGTGGGTTGCCCACCGTGTGATGAATATTCAGGCCGCTGTCTCCTCCAGATTAATCTGTGGGGCTATAGCTGTCTAGTGCCGTAGCACATCTCACCAAGAGTGATGGATTTCAGATATATGGGATGCAGGAAATGAGACAACAGTGCCCCCTGCAGGCCCAGCACGTTCCAGCGCAGGATCTTGTCACTGCAGCTCATGGTGCGCAGCCGCTCTCCGTGCTGAATGCCGTCCCAGGTTGGCACGATAGCGCTCGACTCCACAGGGATAGTACCCTCGCCTGGAGCACACACACACACGAAAGGTCCAGATGAGTCACACGCACACACACACCATGCATTCATTCGTGTTCCTTATCAGTGCTTCTGAGTCTCACCGTTCTCTACTTTGGTGCGGAGCTTGCCCTGCTTAGCATTCTCAAACAGGGGCTGGTGACCCTCCACCTCATCCCCCGTCTCACTGCAGGACTTATCAAACAGAGCTCCGTCCCCGCACGGCGCCGTGCTTAGGGGAGACAGACGGAAAAGAGAAGTTGCAGATGTGCTCGCGGTCCAATGTGACCTGCGCCGAAAACCAGCCGGCGCATTCACAAGCACTGGTGGTCGCTACAATGCAGCGGAGCCGGAGATCGTTGGCCCACCTGATGTAGAGGTGAAAGGTGATGTCGGACTTGAGACGCAGTTTGTTTTCCTCCGCTGTCTCGAATATGCTGTCGTCTGCGCCGTCACAATGCTTCAGCAGCTCACTGTACAGAAACCTGAAAGCAGAATGTAGACTTAGAAGTAATGACCTGCATTCTGGGCCTGAGAGAAATGAGGGGTATTTTTAGAACTGGAGGAGTAAGATTGATGAAGAAGCGAAATCTAATTCTACCGAACAAATCCTCTTCTGGAGATTATTTCTGCGTGGCAGTCATTAACCGTGTCTCCTTTAAGGCTTAACTCCTCCCCTTTAACACAACGATTCCCTGTTGAAGAAGAAAACAAGAGAGACAAATTCAATGTCGAGAAACAATACTAAGATAAGATATTCCTTTATTAATCCCTCATAGGAGAAATTCAGGTTGGTTTCAGCAGCACAGGGAAATATATATCATTATCAAGAATCACAAATAAAAAATAAAATAAGAATAAAAATCGTATGAACCGTATCTCTGGTAAATGTACATGATGTACCCACATGCAAGCACATACACGCACTTACATGTGTGTGTATGTATGTATGTATGTATGTACGTATGTATACATACATACACACACACCCATACATATAATATATAATATATACTGTATACACGTACAGTATACATACATACATACCCATACTCCTGCATATACCCACACACACCCAAACAAATAAATATATACACATCTATGTTCATAACCATGCATGTCCCCACCTTCTAATGCAGTAAAAAGTGCATTAGTGCAATGTGATAGGCCGTAAGTACAATCACGTTCAGTGTGAAGTCCGTCCCTTAGGTGCTGTTGTGTTGTGGAGTCTAATTGCTGATGGTACAAATGAGCCCCCAAAACGTTTTGAGGCTCTGGGCTGGATGAGTCTGTGGCTGAAGGAGCTCCTAAGCAGCCTTAGAATACGTAATACCTCTTGGCTCAGCAGTAACCTCGTTTTTGGCGCGGTTTGGCCTAATGTGTCCAGTGTGCACTACATAAACCCTCTTTAACCTTGTGGTCAATGTGTAATCATTCTCAATTCATTTTACTCATACATACTTGCATTACTGCCATTAGATCCTGTTGAAATGTTTTACTGTGCATCAAAGAAAGGTTTCAGGATAATTCAAGACAATTTTGACCATTCTGATAATCATCTACAGTCCTGACTGTCGATGGCCAAGGTATAAATAGATTAAGTTGGATCCTCCAAAAAAAATCTGATCCCATGAATTATGTAACTTGCTTTTCAGAAACTGCCGTAAAGATGGAAGAGATTGGTCAAAACAGTCATGAGTTTTCTTTCATATAAAAACACAGTCATATAAGTGTACCTGTGCCCAAGCTGACAACCGTTCCAAGACCCTCCCCTCTTCTCATGACGACAGTGGCTAGGATCTTGCGTCCTAGAAGGCTATGCTGGATGCGTGTGGTCAGAGCATTGAAGCGCTGGTGACTCAACATGGCTATCTGGTCGTGCAACGTGCTGCCACTCACAGGAAGCTTAACAACACACACACACACACAAACAAACACACACACACAAAAGACACAAAAGTCTAGTGGTTAGGCTTGAGTTCTACCCCGCCCAGTAGTCCAGTCTACCCGTAGTGTAAGCCAACTGTGAGCAATATGCCTAACCCCTAACAGCTCAAGGGGTAAGGCAGTCTCAAGAACGTTTGCCAACTTCAAGATCAAAGCAAGTTAATCAGAAGCCACACATTCAAATGCATTGTGATTAGTGCTGTACCAAACTATTATTTTTTGGTCGATTAATCTATCGATTTTTTTTCCCATTCATCAATTATTCTTTCGATTAATCGGATAACTACATTATTGATAATATAGAAATCCAGGCGATGCCTCAGAATCTGTGTCACCCACATTAGTAACAGTGCTGTGCGGCTTGCACCACTTTGTGTTCCTTATTACAAAGCCAGGGCAGAGTAGATACACTAGATTAGTTTTCAGCATGTACAGAGAATGGGCAGCTAGCAGACCATGAGCAGATATTTGCTTAACTTCACTAAGTGTATTG